>MVGT01000437.1:1797149-1891131 GCA_002174775.1 Macleaya cordata | reverse complement strand
AACCCCTTGAAACCATGCCATTAATGCTTAAATGCAGCTTAATATCTATTATTTTTGTGTGAGTTGGTTTTCAAGTTGCAGTAGCTTGTTCTTAATCTATGGATGAGATCTTCTGCATTCTTTTTCCTTGTGGGGCAGTTTTTGGTGGTGTTTGTAAAAGTTAGGCAGTGTTTGTTTTCCTATTGTCAAACTTCATATCTGAAAAATCCGAAAACTTAATACGTTTTTTCAGTTATTACTTCGTAGACTTATTTTATACACAATCAGCACATTCTTGCCAACGCACATTCAACTTCTCTACATTCTCTTACTTCATTTCTTTTACTTTATCAGTTTAAAACCATGGCAAATCCAAGACATTCTCTCCGTGGCAAGAAATTTTCAATGGAGGAATTGTGCTATAGTTGGTTAGCAATTCCGAAAGATACAATTTCCTATAGCAGCCAACCAAAAGAGGCGTTATGGACTTGAATCTCAGAACATTACCGTAATGCTATAACAATGGCAAGCGTTCATTGATGAGCTGTTGGTCCACAAATTAATTCTGAGATATTGAAGTTTTCGTCGTACATTGCTCAAATAGAAGCAAAATCAGAAAGTGGTACAACTGAAGCAGTTAAGGTAGGCTTCTTAATTTAAATTTAGTTACTTTTTTCTGTGATTCTTATTTCTTTTATCCTGAAATCTATGTTTGTTCTCAGTATATTCAGGCAATGCAAATGTATTTCTCGATTTCAGGTAAATATTTCACCTTTGAACATTGTTGGAATATTTTGAAAAGCTGCCGGAAGTTCACACAGAGTACCAATAGACAACCAAAAAGCGGCATGAGAAACTTATTTGATGGTATGGATTCATTATCAACAAACTCCTCTACACCCATTTCACTTGCCATACCTACAAATTCAGAAGATGTACTTAACAGAGAATGCACCGACACACCAATTAGAAGAAAAGCTGAGAAAACTAAGAAGAAGAATAAAATCCCCTATAGTCCAATGGTAGAGGAAAGTGTATTCTCGAACAATGCCAAAGTGAATTAGTATTTGATAGAAGTTAGGAAGCAGAAGGTAGAGAATAGATAGGAAAAAGATATCGATCGAGTGTAGTTTATCCAATACATTGCCATGATAAATGAGCGAGAACAAAAGAAAGAAGAAAGAGCACAAAGAAAGGAAGATGAGGAAATTATGAACAAAGACACATCAGAGATGAAAGATATGCAAAGAAATTACTATATTGCACGCCAAATAGAGATCCTTGATCGATGGAAGGTTAGGAACTAAAAGTTAAACGCTTTTTCTATATGTTATGTATAAATTACACTACTAACAAGTTATTGGTTATTCGAAATTATAGTTAAGATGTATGTTTTCTATTATGTAATATTTTGATTATGATGCAATGAAATGCTTGTTATTGCCAAAGAGATTCGAACTCTTACGCATGCTGTTAAAAACGCGAGAGGAATGAGACTAAAGAAGGTGATCTTTGAAAGTGATGCAGCTAGCGGATGTTGTCAAGAAGAGTATTTGGAGGAAGGCCTTTTGTGGTACTGGACGAACAGAAGCACTCTTGAAGGATATTGTGATTCATTGAAGACTGGTTTTCTTGTTTTGTAATCAAAGTACCCAGGAGGGCCAGAACCGGAAACAATTATTAACACTAAATATGTGGAACCGAAAGCATGAGAATCGGTTCCAATTCAGTTCCCAGGAAAACAGGTACAAGCCACAAGGTAGGTGGTGTAGGAATATTTCACTCTCCTCAGGTTCTATTCGGTAAACCAAACACCCAAGCCACCTACTACTTGCTGACTACTGCTGAGTAGTCTGAGGCCACAGTCACACAAAGGGCCAATGAAGAGAAGAGTCGTTGTTTCCTTCTTGGGCTTCAAAAAATAGACATGTCAGGTCCTAATAATAATGGTCCTCAGTGGACCACACTTAACTTGCTCTTACTACTTTTTATTTTTTTAACGGAGTCATGAGACACCGTGACGGTATCTGCCACAATAGGTCACGGCCATCACCCACCGTCAATCTCTTTTCTAGGGTTTTGTCTTACAATTCATTCCTGTAACCTAACGTCGTCTAACTTCCCGTTCCGTCTCTCCCCCAAACTCCTCCTAACCCTAACTCCGTCATTCCATGGCTTCTTGCGACGACGACTTCTCCCTTCTCGGCGAAGATCACCACCACCACCATCAAACTTTTACTTCTTTCAAAGCGACTCCGATCAACTCACAGCAACCACAACAACAATCTCACCCTATAAACATTCTCGGTGGCACCGAAAGTCCTAATAAGGCAGGTGGCACCACCACTGCTGAGGAAGACGGTGATGAGGACTATAGTGGTCCTCCAACCTTTCATGACGTGAATGCTTTTGGTGAGGATGAATCTAATCCGTTTGGTGCTGATGATGAATCAGATCCTAACAAATCTAGGGCTAATTCTCGATCTGAGAAGCGAAAGGACCAAGAAGAACTCAGCGATGGCGGAACTACTTACTCTTACAAGAAAACTAAACCAACAACCACCCCAAATACCACCACTATCACCATCAGCACATCATCTGTTGGGATGGATTACAGATACAGAGGTGAGTACAGGAAGGATCGAGAAGAGTGGAGTGATACAGCTATTGGAACTCTCCTTGATGCGTATATGGAGAAATTTGTTCAGCTTAATCGGGGGAATTTACGAGGTAGAGATTGGGAGGAGGTCGCTACGATTGTTAGTGAGAGATGTGATAAGCAGAAAGCTGGTAAGAGTGTTGAGCAGTGTAAGAATAAGGTTGATAATTTGAAGAAAAGATACAAGGTGGAGCTGAATCGGATGAACAGCAGTGGATCAACGGTGAGCCATTGGCCATGGTTTAAGAAGATCGAGCAGATTGTCGGTAATTCTCCTTCGTCCAAAGCTGTTTCTGATGAGGATAAATCTCCTGGTAGTTCAGCTAACATGCTTAGGCAGCCAAAGAGGTATATTTATGTGGTCGTCACTGGTTAATAAGTTAAATTTCTCTAAAAGATTCTACCTTTTTTCACTTTTTCTTTCATAGCTTTTACCAAATTCTGATTTTGTTGGTAAACATTTGTTCTTCAGTTGATTCACGAGTAACTGTTTTAGATTTGATAGGTTTTCGCTGGCTAATAACTGAGATTTCTCTACAAAATCCTGGGTTTTTTTTTTTTTTTTTTTCATTTTTCTTCATAGTTCTTATCAAAACTTTTATTTTGTTGGTAAGTACTTGTTCTCCTTTAGTAAGTTGGAGAGACAGATCTGAGGTTACTCTCATTAATTTTTCCAAGCCACTTGGCAAATGAAGCCATGGCTTTTGTTTTTTCTCCAATTGTATTCCCAAGAGTGTATCAGGTGCTGTGCCACTTATCTGAAACTGTTGTGGATGATTCAGTTGTATTAAGTTGAAGAAGTCTGTTCTTTTAATGTACGTGGGAGTGTTTTAATGCTACCTTTTTGTGTTAGCAGTTATTAACTTCTTTTCCAAGGTTGGGAAAATTAATGTGTAAGTGCACAAAAATAAACCTGAGTTGCCATGCTAGATCACATTTTCTTTAGAATTTCTATTTCTTCTTTACTGTGACCTATTTTAGAAGTGAATCGCTTTTCCTTTGTGTCGTACACTACAATGACGGTCACTCTATTCTCCTTTTCTCCTGTTCTTTTATGTTCCTTATTGACTTATCTCTTCTTTCATTTGAAGTTACCATGGAGTTTCATTGGCACCGAAAAGCAAATGTTTATTTGATCTTATTTTATTTTTTATATCAAACCAATATATTTGCTGATCTCCCTAAGGAAAACAAATTGCAGTTATTTTCTTTGAATACTAGAACTCTTAGGCAAATGGACTGCATCTGTAAGTTATAAGTTTTGAGTTACCTAGGGAATGGATGCACTGCTTTCATTTCTTTGCTGTCCAACAAAACTATTCTTCCTTATTCACAACAAATATGTAACCACTAAACCATCAACAAAGTTTAGCAGTACTGTCCTAGCTAAAAGTTTGGATCATGCTGGAGAAAGTATGCCCTTTTTCTTGTTTATTGTGTTGTTAACTTGTGAGCATTATATATACACTAAACAGTTATATGATGTTGATCAAGTAACCGAAAATTGTCTACAGGTATGCAGTTATAGCTCCTAGGCCTGTTGGCATGGGGAATACCATGAATCCAAAGTCTTTGTCTAATCCTAGATGGCAGAGAGTGGTCTTTAAAATTAGTGGTGCTGCACTAGCTGGGACGGGCCCTCAGAATATTGACCCAAAGGTGTGTGTTGGTGCCAATATCTTTATTGATATTTTGGATAGCTTTTCCATGATGCCAACACGACTGCATTATTGTTTGAGTATCCATGGGCAATTTATTGTCCAGAGTATAAAAGTTGAATTCTCCTTTGTTAGGTGGCCATGCTGATTGCTAGGGAGGTTGCAATGGCTTGCCGCCTTGGTGTAGAGGTATCTCCAAGAGTTCCATTAGATTCTATTGCCAAACCTTGCCTTCTCAAAGCTGGGTTTGCTTTTTGTATATATATTTAACTTTTCATTTCCATGTTCTTTCTGTATTCATTAGGTAGCTATTGTTATTGGAGGTCGCAATTTCTTTTGTGGAGACACATGGGTCGCTGCGACAGGCCTGGATCGATCTACAGCCTACCAAATTGGGTAATTTGATTATTATAAAATTGGCACTTGCAATTTAAATTTTTTCCTAAACATTCTTCCTACCCTTCCACACTGAGTTTTATTCTTTCTATATTTCTCTTTTAATTTCCTATCATGTCTCTAGAATTTACTGTAACCAAATTTATAGGTTTATAGCTTTATCATACTAGTCTGGTGCTATGAGCCAATGAGCATAAACCTTTTCTGGGCTTTCGTTTTCTTTTCTTTTTGCCTGGTAGAAATCGAGGTGCTCAACCCGAATGCTAAGTGGTGTGTGTGTGGGGTGGGAGTTTGGTTCCTTTTATATTGAGGTGGAGTGTGATTCAAGCATATTGAAGTGGAAACCCTAGTAAACATTTATGACTACAAATTGCAGTATTATCATGGTTTTGCCAAAAAAATTGTTGTATCTAATTATCTTTAAGTTTTTTATTTTTATTTTAAATTGTTTTTGATTTAATTATCTTTAAGTTAGTCTGGTTAATCTTTACCTTACTATGTGGGAATTGTTAAATGATCCCAGGATGATGGCAACTGTGATGAACTCTGTATTGCTTCAATCAGCTCTGGAAAAGCAGGGTGTTCAGACGCGGGTACAAACTGCATTTCCGATGCATGAGGTCGCCGAGCCATACAGCAAGCGTCGGGCCATCCGGCATCTTGAGAAAGGGAGAGTTGTTATATTTGGTGGTGTTGGTGCTGGCACAGGAAATCCACTTTTCACCACAGACACAGCTGCAGCTCTGAGAGCTTCAGAGAGTATTTCTCTCCCCAGACGCAAACCTTATAATAATTTTCTATTTAGGTAGGGAGCTTTAACATGGTGTGCCTCTTTTTTGCCAGTTAATGCCGAGGCAGTCCTCAAAGGTACCAACGTTGATGGTGTCTATGATTCCCAGTCCAGAAACAACAACAATGTGGCCTTCGAGCACATTTCTTATAGGGAGTTGGTTTCCAGAGGTGTAACCTCCATGGATATGATGGCAATAACATTCTGCGAAGAGAATGGAATTCCTGGTTGGTTTATCTGGTTCTCACATCTGTTTATTTTTAGGGGTTTGGCCTAATTTCCACTAAGGTTTATTGTTCTGTTTTTGTAGTTGTGGTCTTCAATCTTCTTGAACCGGGAAACATTTCAAGAGCATTATGTGGAAACCAAGTTGGTACCCTCATTGATCAATCGGGGAGGATGAGCTGATGCATGTGAAGCACCTGTTCTGCTTTAATGCAGGGTGTTGTAACATCAGAAGCGTTCATGTGCTGGTCAAAGACTCGTTCTTGGAACTAAACCTGAAGTTATTTATCTGATCACTCTGAATCCTTTGGAGGAATTAATATATTTCAGCTAGTTGGTGCTCTTTATTAGCAGCTGCCTCTATATACATGAGAACAGGGGGTGGGGGGAAGAAACTCTGATTTCACCAGTGCTTCTGGTACCTATTCAGAAATAGATATCTGTCTCCCAGCGCATTTGGTTAACTACTCGCATTCCTTGACTTCTAATCTGGTAATCTGGTTAACAGCAATGAAGGCGCACCGAGAAGCCTCAGCGTTTACCTGTTGTATTTTTACTCTGCCCATAAATTGTATCAGAGCCTACTGTCATAGGATTTTGATTTTGGGGAGAGAATTTAAAGAAGATGAAGATAGAATGTATTGACTGATGTCATAATTATAAGAGAAAAAAAAAGAACTTGAAGACAATGTATTTACTTTGTCTTAAATAGAATTAGAACTTGGAAGGCAAAATGTTGTTAATTTAAAGGAAGAGATGAGTTGGGACTTTTCTTTTATCAGTGTTGATTAGCAAATCCAAAACTTATTCATGATGAATTTTTTTTCTAATGAACTTTGCAGGTCTATGGGCTTCAGATCCTAATTTGGTTGAATCCCCATTTTCTATTTTGCTATTTGAAAGGTAAAAGACTGACAAAGCTACTGGATCTTGTTGGGTGTGTGATAGCAGGCAGAACTGCTTAAATGCTGCTAAGTTCAATAACCTCTCTTCAATCCATCCAGCACTAAAACGATTGATAAAAATGATAAAACATTTACTAGAAGATAAATTCAACATCAGAAACAAAGAAGAAAATCATCTGATACAACATTCTGCAAAGAGACAATGCAGATCAATAATTGAGCTACAGAAACACCATTAAAACATGAAACATCAGCACCAACAGCACTTGACAAGCAGACTGAAGTAAGAGGTGGGTAGCTCAGTAGTTGGTCACAGCATCTTCGGTTGTGGCGAGGGATGGTGAGAGGGAACTACGTGATTCATCCAAATCTTCCCTCATTGGCGACTGCTCCACCCGAAACTCTTCGATCATCTTCACAACATCGGACATTCTGGGCCTCTTCTCAGCCTGTTGAGCCACACAAGCTAATCCAACGTGAAGCATCGCCACCAGTTCCTCCTCTATGTTCTTGTACCTCAGCAGCTCTGGATCAAATACCTCTGCTGTCCACTCATCTCTTACCACAGATCGGACCCAAGTTGGAAGATCAACCCCGTCATCCTCCTGACGTGGATTACTTGGCGAAGGATACAGAGTTGGAGCCTTCCCAGTGAGCACTTCCAACAGTAAGACTCCAAAACTATACACATCTGCCATTTGAGAGAGCTTCTTGTTTTCTGCTTGTTCAGGTGCTCTGTAACCTCCCAATCTTGCAGTTGCATGAATTGGGTTTAGAAGCAAAGCTAACCCGAAATCAGAAATGCAAGCAACACCATTCTTGTCAAGTAATACATTTGATGATTTTACATTTCCGTGCGGCACTTTGGACTCACTGTACTCTTCATGAATCCGAGCAAGCCCACGAGCTGCTCCAAGCACCAAGCTGATCCTCGTCGTCCAATCTAAGGGGATCCGTCCTGGCCCACGACTCCCTAATTTAGTTACAAAAGAAACAAATCATAGTTCAGTTTAAATTGATGAATAAGCATTATTAACAGAAAGATAATTGAGAGATTACTGAGAATCTGATCAGACCACTCACCATGGAGAAGTGAATGCAAGCTTCCATTGGAAAGGTAGTCATAAACAAGAAGCTTCTCTTCCTTAGCGTAATAATAGGCCCTGAGACGAACAATATTTGGGTGTCTGAGCTTTCCAATCACGTCCATGTACTGTTCAAATTCCTTTCTTTCACAAGGATTTGCATCTTTAAGCCTCTTCACAGCAACCGTGGATCCATCTTCCAGCACTGCTCTGTATACAGTCCCCAAGTTCCCTTTCCCCAACATCTCCGCCGAAGCCCGAAGCAAATCTTCCAATTGAAACTGTTTCCTCCTGTCGAAGAACACAAGCTTACTTCGATCACTCGCAGTGGTTCCATCGCTTTCTCCTCCACCTCCATTGCTCGCATACACCCTTTTTTCACCATTGTAATTACCTCTTCTACCCTTTTCACCATTTGAATTCTCTCTAGAATATCTCCCACAGTAGTAAGCAACAATGAAGGACGTAATCACCAGTAAGAACACTGCATTTCCGACGACAATAGCGACAATGGCACCAATACTCAACCCCTTATTAGACCCTTTTTTACCCTGATCAGCTGCTGGAGTTGCAGGCAAGGAACTTGGGTTTGATGGAACTACAGATTGAGCAGCAGTTGCAGCTGATGGAGGAGAGTTATTAGGAAATGAACAAACATGGAAAGACCCAGACCCACAAAGTCCTGCATTACCAACAAAGCTTTTTTCTCCGAATTTTGTATATAATCCTTCTGGTACCTTTCCGGACAAGTCATTGTTGGATAAATTTAGTTCTGTGAGGTTGGGTAGTGAAATTGAGAGATCAGGGACTAGCCCAGAGAGAAGATTATTTTGGAGACGAAGGGTCATCAGACGGGTAAGTTTGGTGATCTCATTTGGGATGGGTCCATGGAGGTTGTTATCTGAGATGTCTAATCTGAGTAGACGTTTAAGTGCATTAATGGAGGTGGGTATTTCACCAGAGAAGTCGTTTCCAGATAGGTAAATGAGTTTGAGATTAGAGCAGTTGGTGATGGGGAGGATGGTTGAGTTGAATCGGTTTGAATGGAGGTCAAGGAATCGGAGCTGGTCGAGTTGAGAGATTGAGTCAATGGGTCCTCGGAGATCTAGAGAGGGAAGAGAAAGAGAGGTGACTCTTCCGTTGGTGCATTGGACGCCACGCCAAGCGGCGGAGCAAGCGTCACCGGTGGTCCAGTTTGTGAGGAGGTTACCATGTGTGTCAGTCTGTAAGCGAAACTGTGTTAGAGCTTCTGTGTCGTTGGTGAGTTGAGCAGTTGAAGAAGAAGAAGAAGAGGAGAGGAGGAGAGAGATGACAATGGTGGAAACCAGAGGAAACCAACCCATCTGTTGTTTTTTTGGTTCAATCAGGGAGGCTAGGCGGGCGGGAATCCGATGGAGAAGGTTTGGTTTTAAAAAAGAAAGAGAGAAAAGAAGAGAGAGAGAGAAACAAAAGCAGACTCACTCTTTCTCTCTCTACTTAAGTGGGGTTATAATTATATGATTAAAGAGGGTGGGGTTTACTGTTGGGCTTGTTGTTGGTGGTGGTTAGAATGATTATTTGCTGCCGCACTCCACTAATCTTACAGTGCCACAAAGTAAAAAAAACTATGATACAGAATTATCTATCATAAGTTTGATGGGGTATTTTTTGGTGGGTAGTTCCTAGCCATGTGATCTCAGTACTTTATTTTGATTGCTGCAATCCAGTTATTAGAAATAGAAATAATCAAATGAGAGTTGATTTCTAGTGTGTTGTTGGTCCACTACTAAATAGGCCCCACCAAACACTAGGTACTGAAAATTAAGATCCAACAAGGCATCTTTTGATGTAGAATTCTACATCAAAGTGGAACTGCAAATTCGGAATTTTGAAGAGTGGAATTTTGACTGAAAATTCTACATCTTGATATAGTGGGGTCAAGCATGAATGGCCTCAAAGATTGTGCCACGTGGGATATATTAGGGTAGGGTATCTTTCTTTTGAATTGAAGTAGCATACCCTTTATTTTGAAGGGGCTATGAAGTAGAGCCAGGCAATTAAAGACTTTTTTGCTTTTGGCCTTGGGTTTAGGGTTTCTCTTTTTGGATGTAGTAACACTAATAACTCAATATCAATAAATAAAGAAGCTTTGTTAATGTAAGTAATTGTATTAATTAAATGAGAAGATGCCTACGTGATCGTAACGCTGCTGCTAATTAACTGAACTTTCTCTGTTTTTCTACTTTTTTTTTAAAATTTCCTGTTCATTCTCTCTAGTTTTAGAGAGAGAGAGAGAGTACTTTTCGTGTGACATGAGGGAGGGCAGACTCAGCTTTCGATATTTGCAGCAGCAAACCTAGATGGGGACCAGAGTCACCATTCTCTGATGCTGAGAGAACAAGAAAATTAAAGAGAGAAGAGACAGATTATTCTGTTATTTTCTATTCTATTCCATCAGGCTGGCTGGGGTATCTGTTTTCAATGCAGAGAGAAAATGAAGAACTAAAAGTTCTGTTCTATTCTCTTACTACTTCTTTATGTTTAAATTTCAAAACATGGGGAGAAAATCTTTGACTTTTCTCTTTTTCTGGGTTGACTATCTCTCTATATATATCTAACTGGATATAGACAGTGCATGTAACAAAAACTAGACCTTTTGAAAGTGTTCACAACTCAAAAAGGTTCTCTCTAAACTTCCACTCTTTACTTTAATCTTGGTACTCAGATCCAACGGACATAAAATTTTGATTTGCCAGATTGTAAAGTACATCAGGATTTGTACAAATGACGTGGCATTGTAGGAAGTGATGTTATATCAAAGTTAGGACCGTGCGATCATTAACTTGTTAGACCCCACTTCTTGATGAAGAATTTGGGGCCCAGCACAGCAGACTATAAACTTGCTATTTTTATGTTAATAAAAATCATTGTCAATGTCTAAACATTTTAATCATACCTAACTAAACAGATATTCAAAATCATAGGATAATGAAGCATCTCCATTGGATTCTAGTAGGAATTTGAAGGAAAAAGCTCTGGACAAAATTTGAAGTCATTTGGAAGCAACCCATACTCGAGTCCAAATCATTCAAAGTTATATTGTCAAAGGAAGTCGGTAGAAAAAGGGAGAAAAAAAAATGTGATTAACAGGGTACAATTGTACTCTCTAAAAATCGAATAATTTACTTTACATTTTACACACCAAAAGCTCTTCTTTGATAGAGCTCTATAATTGAGCAGATATTTTTACACAATTAATTATTATACCTACATAATTTTTAGTTAAATTATTCGTAGATATCCCATAGTCGACAACAATATAAATTTCATAAAATAATCTGTTGGTAACTTAGAACTGTCAAATTAAATATTGTCAGTCATACATAACCGACAACTCATTTTGTATTATTGATTGTATAAAACTGACATACCAAATTTAAATTGTATGAATTTAGTAAAAAATTGTGTGAACCTGGAAACCAAACACGCCAATGTGTTACATCCCTTATAACACTCAAAAGTGCAAGAGAGAGATCCACATGCAGATGTCCTTCCGACTGAGACATATCAACGCCATGTCTCGCGGAGTCGTGAATCCTGTCGACCTAAGTAACATAATTCCTGTTATCCATTGTGATCAAGTGTCGTGGTACACACCTTTTGGTCCACTGCATTACTGTGTCATGGGACCTACACATGTGAAGTCACTATGATGAGAAGAAGATTTACTTTCATTAGGTAGAAGAAAGACAATTTTCTCCATCATGGGCTCTGTTGAAATGCTTGGATCCAATGGGATCCTGGGAATCAATCAATCAATAATCAATCAATCTTATTCTAACTGACTAGGTAAAATTAACAACACTGCATGCCATTGCCAATGGTGTATTTAGTTGGTTGAAAAGAAAAAAGAAAACAGAACTATCAAGTAACGACCAAGAAAATTGAAGCCCAAATTCTTTCTTTGTATAAATCCAAATGTCTCATTACATTTGGCAAGTTGTGTTTCATGAACATTTGGTATTTTGGAGGAATAAATGTCTGTCTGCTCTCTCCAGATGATAGAAATTCTATCTTCTGATCAAACCAGGGGGGCCCCTTCTATGACAGGCATATCAAATGCCCAATAACTGCGTGGATAATTTGATGCTGGAGGAGGGAGGCCTTCCAACTTTATGATCGTAGTCGATTTTGTCACCCCACAGAAACCTTGCCAATAACATGGAGATTGATAAGATTCCAAACATTTGCAACGACCCTACTTGACAGAGCAAGAAATGCTTGTTTTGCAGCCACACGGCGCGCTTCCAAAACATTGCTATTACTGAATAGATTATGAAGGACTTCAGCGAGCTCTGCCTGTCCCGATACCTGCAGGAGTAGTTGAACTGAGAGCTCAAACACAAGTTAAACTGAGATTTTTTAAGGAAAATTGTACATGAGAAAGAACCTGCATACAGAGTTACGAGTCTTCTTATAAGCCGTACAATAAAAAGAAAACCATCCTTACAGTGTTCATAACAAAGTGAATACATGTGAGACGGGTGTGATCAACTTTAAGTCATTCGAAAACTTCAACAAGAGTTGGTAAAAGTAACATATTCACATCCAATCGGAAAAAGTGGCGGAGCCAGGTTAATCTAGTCCAACCACTTGGCTGAACCAAGCAAACTGCATTTCATAATAAGCTATTTCAAAATGAAACAAGACAGAACCGTAATAACAAAATTCTAGTTTGTTTACACAGACCCTTTAGGGGATGTCTGGTTTTTAGTGCTATTTCTCTATACCAAAAGAGTGATGGTGAAAGTCAAGTGAGTTAAACATTAAACCTCAAGCAAAAAAGCCCTATTCAGTCATGTGATGCCTTGATGAGGACTAGTTAGAGTCTTTCAAGTTCAACCATGGTTTAAAGATAAATAATAATAATAAAGATTGGACGTGCATCAGGAACTTACTTCAAGGACATATCTCATCAAGAAGCAAAACTATTTCTCACTTTGAACAAATAAAAAAAGGCTCTAGTCTCACATTTCATAGGTTATGTTGGTACAAACAGTAGGAAAATAATTGCAAAGAGAAAACTCCACAAATCAGCTCTTTGTATATAGATTTCAGCCTGAAAGGGGTGAAGGAATATATAAGAACCAGAAGAGGAACTTCTTACCTGCATAACTGATAAGGGATTCATTCGTTGCATTTCCAGCACCATACAAGAGAAGTGACCAACATAACAACCTGACAGTTAGCATAACAGAAAAGCTTCACCACAACTGCATGCTCCTAAAGAGCAAAAGAAGAAGAGGAAGGAGGAGGAGGAGGAGGAGAAATAAAGAAAGGCTAGATAAATGTGAAGCTAATAATTAGACGTAATAAAAGAAAATCACCAGTCAAAACAGCACAACCAGCAGCAGCGGCCTCTGAAATGTTATGACCTGCTAAACCAGGCAAGAAAGAACCTCCAATCACAGCTATTGGAGTCAACCTATACAAGCTTCTTAGTTCACCTGCAAAGAAATTACATCAATGCATCTGAGCAGAATGCAGATTTTTTTCACAAAGAATGCAAATACAATTGGTATCTAAATTTGTTCAAGGACTATCATCTGATCAGCAATAATGACTGTTGAATGTGAATTTGGAAAGGCCGACATTATGATAGCATTGCTATCATCATGAAACATTGAAGATTTGGTTAATGTTCAAGAACTCAGTAATTTTAACCCAAAAGAACCAAAGTAAACTTGTCAAGAGGATAAAGTACCTAAAGTGTCCACCACATAGAAATTTGTGCTAGGCAAAATCTTTTCATCATGAGACCTCAAGACAACATTGAACCCATCTTTCTGCAGTGCCTTCACAAATAAAACAAAAACATATTAGAAATATAAATAATGTGAAATAAACATTCAAATGCAGTTGGTGAATGGAGAACATTTTCTGTTAGTAAAGATCTACAATGCAAGATTCATGATCAACAGTTCCATTAGTATAGGCAAGTCCACTGATTTTTAGCATGGTTATAAAGAATGTTTTGGGGCAGTTGGTATTATCACGGCATGGATGTATTGGTAGGTTAACAGAGAAAGGTAGGAGGCCCAAACTATCTGCGCCAGTAGACACTAGAGTAGACAATAATTGGAAAATTCCGTTCCAAAGCCCCAATATTCAAACAAGTGATATTACTATATGACTACATGCACATGTTAAAACATACATGAGAATAAGCAGTATATGTGCTTGTACGGATTGCCTTCTAGGTAAACATGTCAAAAGTTTGGATTGATAAGCAAGTGTTCCATATCGCACAACTCCACATAAAAGAAACTTCCTGTGATATACATATGCTGCCTGGCCTCTAGAGATATATAAACACAATAGGTGTATGTCCCATGGAGGTCCAAAGATGACGAATTGTGGCAAATGGCACATATCCTCAACATGCATAGTACATACACTAGGCACCATGACTAGATTATCTGGCTTCAGATAGGTATTTTGAGATAAGGATAAGTTAATGGAATCGTATACAGAATCATGAAAGAAAGGACATCTCCAAAGGAAATCAAGCACGAATTATCACCATAATATCACAAAGTAAGGATCAGAGTCATACTAGGGCAATTTGCTGTCCTTGCTGTGGATGTCGAGGAACGATGATAGTAACAATATCGTGGTACATTTGCATTAGTGCTTTGTGAACCCCTAGCATTACTGAAAAAGTTTTCGTAACTTAATTACAACAAACTTCAAAGCTATCCAGCTGAAGAAAAATTCTCACCAAAATATAAGACAAGATTAGAAAGTGATCACATATAACATTTGCTACCAACCACGCACAGTAGAGAAGAGAAGTGAACTTATCAGAAAGTAAAATTTAGGCATGATAGAGTAATTGACTTGTAAGTAACTATCAAGAGAAGGTTTTGTACAAATAGCCAATATTGGGAATTTGGGATTTTGAAAAGAAAATTGTATATGTGGAATGGCTTATCCTTCAGCAGTTACCACACTAATAAAACATGCAGAAGGATCAATGTTCAATCAATTCCTAAAGATGGATCACACAAAGTCATTAGTTATCAGAAGCAGCAGGAAATCAAAGCTGAAGCAGTAAGAGGTTGAAAAATGAAGTTAGTGCTAAACCAAAACTGACAAAGAAGCACGAGTTCTGCAAGCAGAAGATTCACCTTCAGTGGTTAGGGGCTAACGAACTAACCTTTTTCTTCACCCTTATGTATAGAAGAAGCCATCCAAACTGGCCTATTGGTGAGCTGGAGCTGCAGATCTTCTATACTTGCATGCTCTTTCACAGAAATATCAACATCATTTACAGCTAAAAGGAAAATAAGAGTGGTATTAAAATAGATGTCACTACACAAAATTCAACAAACATTCAGTTTTCTCATTGTTACAAATATTGTACACTAAAGGTTGAGCATGTAGAGGCATGGCTTTGGATGGTACAAAAGATGTTAACGTGATATATCTTTTGATGTCATAAGAACAAATATAGCAGTCATTTTTCCCTTTCGGCATTGCAAACATTCTCCAACCCTGGAATTGCCTCCAAGGTCCCAATAAACTTGTTAAATACTAGCCCAAATGATCAAGACAGAGTAAGAACAATATAACAAGATCTTAAATAAAAATAAAAATAAAAAAAGAATAGAAAAGAAGAAGAAGATGTTTGTTACATGGCTCATCTATAAAGAGTTTCATGCACCAAAGAAATAGGTTTACCATATTTCAAGTCACCAGCAAAGTTGATGATCAGTGGTGGAGCTTGCAGCAGCTGAAAATGGATTGCCTCTAATGTGCTCTGATAGGAACAAGATGATCAGTGACTAAGCCACACATGTCTACGGAAACAACAACAACAACAACAACAACAACAACAACAACAAAAACAACAGTTAGATATTTATAGTCAGTACCAGTGGGGCAATCAAGGAAAATTTTGAGAGCATCAGTGAAATCAAGGGCCGTGCTACTGGTCCTGACCAAAGTCTGAAGGATTTGGAAGAAATCCGAGCATTTAACAGTGCCACCATGATCTGAAAAGAACTTCAAAAGTGAAATTATATAAAATCAGTAATATGAATCTCTCATGTCAAGGACAATCTGCTCTGAAAATAACTCCTGATGATGCCGAAGGAGTAATACAGAAGAAAACAACTATCATAGCAAATGACAGAGCCACAGAGGTACACAATTGATTTCTCGATGAAATAGTCATAAAAATTAATCAAGTCATTATGCAGGGACAATTAATTCATTATGAAAAAACGGCATACTTTCAGGTGCATCCCCTTAGAGAAGTTGGGTTCTATTTGGAGTGCTCTATATGGCACATATGCTTATTCTCAGATGCACGTTACAAACTGGTCGTATCACTGTGTAGAATAACTAACCCCTTTTCTAGAAGCATCAAAAATAAGATTTGGCCATAGTTCACTTTCCATAAGCACGACTGCAATAGGGTTCCAATACCCAAGGAAAGCATCCATTGCAGCAGGAGTATCGAGAGGAGCAAACTGCAACACACAAAGATATTGTGAGGAACCAGCAGGAAATTCCCCCCCTAATGAGAAACCAGAAAAACAAATGCTGGGGTTGGAAAATATGCAAAAAAGGTATTCCATGAAACTGATCAAAACAGACAAAAGTAATCCATGAGAGTTCACCACTAAGACAAAAAAATACTAGATGCTGCCAAGAAAGAAAACCTTTCCAATTTCTTCATTAAAAAAAGAGAACAAAAAATAAGGAAATCCTTTCCAATTTTACCTGTTCTACTATAAAATGGAAATTGAGTAAATGAGACAACCTCCATAAGAGGGGGAGCTCGCAACCCCCACACAAAGAACCTCCTCGTAGGCAAATTGGTACTTTTCCTACCAAACCTTTTTCCATGAAAGACCAGCCACATTACGACTCAGAATAATGTGTAATGTTCAAGGTTTCCCAATCCACCAGAAAACAGAACACAATAAAGTTAAGGCAAAGTAGTGATGGTGTGTGATCAGTAAGCCAACTGACGAAACATCAGCCAAAAATGAAAGTTTCTGGGTTTAATTAACAAATACCTCAGCATGACAATAAAGGGAAGCCTAAAACCCAAATACGATTTTGAAGAACAGGAACAAGCAAAACAGAAAGTAAGGATTTGAGAAGTAGCAAGAGAATGCGGATTTGTCTATAGACAACAATGTTACATCCATGCCACTCCATAAAAAGAAGAAATGAAACTGAACCAATGATTCAACTAACAAATTAAGAACTCAACTATGAATTGAGAATCCCAATATAATTGTTTTACATGATAATTACAATTCGATACAAGATGAACTGTTGGACCTTAACTTACCTGATATAGAACACCATTTGGGAGCCTATCCTTGATTACTTTACTGCAAAACCAAAAAAAACAAGAATTTTCAATATCTTTTGACTTGTCTGATTTTTTTCACCTCACTAATTCAATCTCTTACAAACAAGACGATAAGTGAACTGATTTAACCCAAGCTAGGGTTTTGAGTTCAAACTTACAAGGCCGAATTGGTGGTGGTCGTCATCAAAATTGTAAAATTATGTTGTTGCTGAATACAATGTCTGATAACAGGAATTAAGTGAACTGATTTAACCAAAGTTAGGGTTTTGAGTCCAAACTTACAAGGCCGAATTGGTGGTGGTCGTCATCAAAATTGTAAAATTAGGTTGTTGCTGAATACAATGTCTGATAACAGGAATTGCTGCCAATCCTTCACCTGATTAAGAATTCAATAACAACCATAAACGAACCCACCCTGATAACTAACTTAACAGTCCACAGAAGTGAGATTAATAAGTAAACTCAACTAAGGGGGGAAAAAAAAAAGGATAAGTGGATGGAAGAAGTTTGAACCTAATGAGACGGCGTGAAACCAGAGAAGAGGGCCAGGAGGACGAGAGAGAGAAGGACGACCTAAGCGTTCTGGCCATCGGAGAGGGTGTTCGAGGCCTCGGAATCTCCGCCATTGGAGATGAAGGTATAGAAATGGAGAGAGACCGTAAGTTACAGCTCTGTACACCATGTAAACTAACTTACCCTTCTCTCTCATCATTTCTCCCCCCTTCAGTTAATTTGGTTCTCTTTCCAGTCTCTCTCTTATTATTATTATTAGTGAAAGATCTTCTCTGCAACTGAATTCGAGATTTTGATGTGCAGGGGATGAAGTAACTCAGCAACTCGAAGCGCAGAAACACGAGTTGAATCGACCGGGTTCACCAAGCCCGATCCACGATTTTTCGGGCCACCAGCCTCCTAAACTCACCCTTTTGTCATAATTTTTCTTCTTTTCTAGTGGTTTTTAATCCCTCACTTTAAAGGGAGGTCATACACATCCACATTTAGATTCACGTTGCTGTATAAATCGTTGTAGGACTTGCTGTAAGTTTACCATTATTCTAAAAAAAATAGATGAATGCTTGCATTGTCAGTTCATAGTGAGCCATTTTTAATCCGATTTGCATTATACCTATATATATATATATATATATATATCTATATAATAAATCAGGGAGGTATCTTCTTATGTTTGCCATCAACGGTTAGGACAAAGGAAGGTATCTTTTGCATCAACGGCTAAGATATAACACAATCTCTACACTAATTGAAATATCTTTTTTATATTGAATTTTTTTTTTTTTTGCAAACCTTAATCTCTTTTACAAGGTATTGACCCGTGCCGGAGGCACGGGGATATACCTAGTATATATATAACTGTAGACATGAGACAGGTAACATATGTATGGCAGTTTAGAGCACTTAAAGAAACCTGGAAAATTCTTCTCCCATTCTAGCCGTACTAAAATACCATCTAAAATGCAACGAATGAATGAAAGTGAACAAACCCAAATCAAAATGGAAGCACTAGTTAGAGGATCTCTAGTTTATAAGCATAAGCAGATGAACATAATAAGAGAGAGGTTTTGATTTACACAAGCAACTCAATGGGACAAGCACCAAAAAAAACCCGCTTATCCATCAATTTCAAAAATCAAACAGCACAGATTCTATGACGATTCCAAAACACCTATGTATTTTAAGTAATTTACTGAACTAATTACTGATTTTTTTGTTTTTTCTTCATGTCATTGTTCATCAAACTGACTCAGGGGGGTGGGGATCAGAACCCAAATTCTCGAAGGAGGAAAAATTGTTGCATCCAAAGAGTATATATTCTTCTTGCCAGATAACAAAAACTGGTAATCATCTTCTCGGCATGGACCACGGAGAGAGGAGGGGAGCAGCAGAAAAAAAAATTGAGGGCGATCAAGACTCTCATTTAGTAAAGGCGCACCTTAAAAAAAACCATGCATCTCCTCGTTAACCACTGGATGTTGCTCCTTTATTTGCTTTAAAACCCAAGCAAGCAAAATCATCTGTAGATGGTGCTTTCTTATCTTTCTCAGCAATCTGCAGCTAAACCCTTAAACCCTGATTTGTTATCACAAGAGGGGTCAGTTGTGGCTTCTTCTCTTGAAACCCAAAAAACAGAAACAGATGGTTTGATCTATTGCCAAACCCTGCAGTTACCACACCTCCACCTGCCCTCTCCAGGTTGCTCAATCCATGGAGAACAATGGTTGTGAATACACATCGAACATTCCTCGCAAAAAAGATCTGGAGCTGGTTCTGGGTGATGACACAAATGACAAGGTATCACGTTGTTAGTAGGTTCCACTTCAACTGCAATTTCTTGATGATCTTTCACAGAACCCATTTCATTCTGTTCAGGCAGGTTTTCTGGTGGTGGCATTGAACCACAAAAAGAGGTATTGCCCCAATCACCTGACATGTTCATCATGGACGCATCAGATGGATTCAACTGGTCATCATCCGTTGCTAGCAATTCAGTAAAAGAAAAATAGGTTTGTGGCTCGAAGTCCGTCATATCCTCATAGTTAAAACCTTCAAGATCAAACATCATTTCATCTTTAAGGCCATCAACAGGAAATTCCCATTCCGCTTGAGGGAAGTCTCTCTCGGAGCCCAAGAAGTTGTTTGTCTCAAGGGGTATGGATTCGGAATGGAAGTTCTCCATGGGAGAACCATTTGCATCCTTTTCACACTTTACAAGTCTTCTAACTGGTAATTTCTGTGGCCCCTGAGATGATAATGTTCCAGCAGCATCCCATTCAGGTTCAACTTCTGATTTGATTTCAATGATTGGCTCGACTCTTTCAAGAGAGAAAAGAAGAGGATCATTCTCTTCAATCATCATCTCCTCTAACTTTGTGTTCAATACTGTAGGAGTACTTTCCAATACTTCAGGTTGTTTGTGGATGGTTTCAAATGAAGGACCTATTCCAGTGCTTCCTTGCTTTGAAGCCCTCATCCATGTCTTCCCTGACTTGAAGCCCTCATCCGTGTCCTCCAACTTTGTGTGTAGAACTGTAGGAGTAGGGCAGATAGTTTCAGATAAAGGACCCGTTCCTGTGCTTCCTTGCTTTGAAGCCCTCCTCACCCGTGTCATCCTTGCTTTGAGGGCCTCGTCTTGGTCCATGTGGGGGCAAATAGGTGAACCCGCCTTACGACATCTGCCACACTTGAACCCCACCACGTCAAAAATTTGAGATTCCTCGAGTTGAATAGCATCAGCATGGTACCAACCTGCAGATACAAACACAAAACAGCATAAGCAATCTAAATGGGGAAAGGAAAAATACAAGTGCAATTGGTAATGTAATATCAACGATCAAGTGCATCCTTACGTGAACAAGATCCACAAGAGATATACATGAGATCAGAATTGTATGGCTTAGAGCAAAGGACGCAAGTGGGTATCCTTGATGGGTCCAAATATGCATTGCCTCTGAGAAGAATGTTGGTTAGCCGGAATTCGGCTCCAGTCTCCTCACTATTCTTCTTCTTCCATATAACACCGTAATTTGGAACTGTCACTTTTTTACCTTTTGTTGCCAACTTAGGACCAGGCATACGAGATTTCTTCACCATTTGAGTTTCAATATTTCCAGCATATGCTAATGGTTGCTGATAGCTATTTTGTTGTGCACCTTCACGGGCAGCCACTGCCACCTGATATTCTTGGCCTTGCCAGCATATTTTACTGATAGCTTGCTTCTTAACGCTCTCATTTAGCGCAAAAGCTTTGGCGCAGAAACACTTTTTACATGTGATCCTAACTTCCACCTCATTTTTCATGGAAACTGTTGAAGATTTGGTACAATTCTTGTGACAGTAACCTGACCAGAAAAATGCAAATAAATTCATTAGTAACCAACCAAATAACTAGATAACAAAACCCTAATCTGCTGGGCGAATCCATAATCCAAGTATTACAGACAGCAGTTATTGTCTACGGATGGATATACTCGTCTGCTGGGCAAATCCATACCCCAAGTAATATAGACAGCAGTCACTGTCTATGATGAATATCACGTCAAGACTGACATAGTGATAGTACTTGTGGGTAAAAGTCAAGCCAATAAACTATCAAAAGGAAAGAAAAAAGTCAAGCTGATAAGATAATCATAACCATCTTCAGGACCAGTTAAAAAAACACAAACCATGTCAAAAAGAGGTATAGGTTTTGGTAAGTCCAGTCACACAATCAGGCTGGATTCCAATTTCGTAAATCTTGTACTCAAAAAGAGGTATAGAGTTTGATAATACTCAGAAATGTAGGTTAACAATTGCTGATTATATGGCAGGAAATAAGGAATTTGGCCAATTGTTTCTATACCTTGACATGCATTGCACTTGACAGCATCCCTGGAAACCAAACCAAAGAATTCCATTAGATGAACCGACAAGTTGGAGAACGCAGCACTGAAAAGGAAGATCAAAAAATATATAGAAATAAATAGAAAGATACCCAAGTAAAACATCTTCTTGACACGAAGCACAGAAGCACTTGTCTACTTTCTCCCCCTTGTGCATGAGATACGAGAATATATCCTTCCGGGAAGCTTTTAGTTGTTGTCTTTGAAACTTCGACAAACTATCTGAGGCCTTCTTAGTCGATGGCAAAGGGACCTTCTCCACATTCTCTTCAAACTCTTTTATCAGGTATAGAGGAATTTGAGTTTCAGAAAACCAAAATTTATCCTTCCCATCAGGATTCTGCTCCACTTCAAGAATATTCTTCATGACACGGGAAGGTAGATGTTTCTGATTTCCAAAATTTAATCCATAGCTAATCTTGTTTTCCTGAACCTTCTTATCAAAAATGCGGGCATTTCTGAAAGCAGAAATTACAGACTCTGGTCCTTTGCTATCCTGAGAGGTGAGCTCTGGACGAGTAAGATCACTCCACCTTACATGAAGGTCAAGGTATCTAACCTGATATACATTGTAATTTGAGCATGGAAGTTAGAATACAGTGGCACAATATGGAAGCACATGGATATGTTTTCAGCCAAATGAAGCAAGTACTTGTGTAACTTGTGTTAGTCACCCTAAAGAAAAAGGAATAAAAGGAAAGAAAGCACAAGATAGGATATGAACAAACCTGAAGCGCAAGCTGTGCTGCATTCTTACTCATTTCTACTGCAGCTCTCCAGGCAAACCTTCTGCTTCTTTTGGGAATCTCAGAACCTTCAGCATAATAAACACCAGGGATCTTTCTAGAACCACCTGCGTTGCTACAGTGTAAGTCTTCTTGTTTCATTTTTTTGTTCTTTAATTAATCTAAAGTTAAAGCCAAGAGAATTACCCCGACGAGCAGCTTTTTTAACGATGGGACATGGCAGAATCCCTTTCTGAAATACAAGCTTCAGAAGTTTCCCTCCACGCCACCATCTAAAATTCTTTGAATCATCGTCACAAGGTTCCGTTTTAATTTCAGATGTTGCAGATTGTTTCTTATTTCGCCGTCCCCCTGGTCGCTTCGGAGTTGGTCCAACAGAGCAAGTACCACTTTGAGTACCGGAGGACTCAACCAACCAATCATCCACCAGCTTGACCCATCCCTTGGAAAAGGCCACTAAGCGAATGTTCTCCTCAAGCTGCAAACAACAATCGTAAGTTTTACATTAAAACACAAAAATGGATCATGTGTACATCAAAACGGGTAGAGATGTTGTTATAAATCCAGAGAGAGAGAGAGAGAGAGAGAGAGAGAGAGAGAGAGATTTTGTTATAAATCCAGACCCCTATTACATGAAGGTTTGGGTTACACCAGAAAGATAACCATCCATCTAGGAAAAAGGAAGGTATGGGCATGAACATGCACTTGGTTCTTATACATGGCAGGTGATGTTTCATGTAGAAAGCACCACCATAGCAAGAATGGTTGATGAACTTATTAAGTACATGCTTTTAACTTGGAAATAAAATGGATATAAATGACTAAACTGGAGAATGATAGAGAAAATAGATTGGAAATGATCAGGCTTATCTGTGAGTACTAGCATCGAAGTTCCTTTCAATTTAATCTCCCAAACCTTAAACCTTCCAAGTTCCGTGATATATCTTTTAAATTTAATATAAAAAAAAAAAAGAGAAAGAAACAAAAAACTCAAAAACCTAAAAATTAAACAAAGGTTGAGCAAAACTACATCAAAACATATCTGTTATCTGTGTAAAACCAATAGCACAAAAACATGATATGAATTTTTTAGAGCATCCATTAATTCTCTTATTTGTAGTTTTTAAAGTCTAAAGCCAGATTACAAAATTAAGATCCGAAATCTTTATCTGAAAATGTTGTGCTTTTATTCAAATCGTAAAATTTGAGAAATTTTATGATTCAAATCTTAAATCTCACCTTCAGGAATTATCTTAAATCTCACCTTCAAATCTTAAATCTCATCTCAAAAAAAATAAAAATAAAATAAAATAAATTATTATTATCGAAAGGGGATCTGGATTTAAGTGCGTGCATGCATATATATAAGAAAAGACTTACTTCAAGCAAGAGGGGCTTCAGTGCATTGCAAGTTGAAGCTTGTTCGACTTGCTTACGCCATTGTCTACGATAATTTGGGCTCAAGAAGGGTCCAACTACTAGACCACGTAAATTCTCCTCCATATAAAAAATATATGTGGCAATACCAGGAAGATTTCCCTCTCCAGTCTTTACGGGACGAAGGGCACCAAGGATCCTCACAGATCCTTTAATGGCATTCAAGGCTGCTAAGTTTAACAAACATCCTTTCTTGCATGTAGTGGCAGTCTTGCATGAAAGACACCAACCGCATCTTTCCCTTGGGACCTCTGTTAGCTTTTTTTCGGGATTTGGCCAGAAAAAACGAGTGGCTACTAAAGAGAATGCTTTAACTTGCACTGAAATATCTGCGGAAATAATCTTCCTGGGGTTGGATGAAGCTTGAGACTTAGAGACTCGATTATCTTCTGATGCAATAACAGCAAGACTAGCAGCTGCAGATGCAGCAACATCACCAAGACTATACTGATTAATGTAATTCTGGGGCTTAAAGAGAGCCCCCATATATGAACAATCATCATTCCCATTTCCTTTACTTTTCCCACCATCACTATGTCTACCTTCTGTGTTTTCAGAAGACATGCTTAACCCACCAGACCTGTTTCCTGAGGCAGAGGCACCGGTAGAAAATTCCATTACATCAGATCTTTCAGCCAAGACTTGGTGGGTTGAGTTGGAAGGGTCGGCAAGGACGTTGATTGATCCAGTAGAAATTGTAGATTCTGTTCCAAACTGCTCGTGCAACTTGATATCTGTCAGTGGACAAACTTGACGAGATGTAGTAACATCATCTCTGTCAAGAGCTGGAAGGTCAGCTTGGTTCATTGTATCCACGGAGGTGGCATTCAAACCTACTTCTTGGCAATCATTCTCCAAACATGATAGCACTCCATTCTCTATATTGTTGTCAACAACACTGCTAGCACAGTTCTCCCTCTCAATTTCAATTAATTTATCAGTTTCCTTGCCAGAAAAGGTACATGATGGAACTGAAACCACCGCACCTTCCTTTCCCTCTCCCAGATTTGTCACAGCTTCGGTTCTTTCAGATAAAGGAAGGTTTTCATCTTCAGGTATTCTCGTTCCCTCTCCCAGATTTGTCACAGCTTCAGTTCTTTCAGGTAAAGAAAGGTTTTCATCTTCCGGTATTCCCCAGTACTCTAGAATGCCCTTGCATATCCCTGAGTAGAGTGTTTTATATTGCCCAGATGAATAAAGCACACGCAGAACTTTCGGAATGTCATTCTGATTGTAGTATCTGGAAAATAATTTTACATCGAGCGAGGACTTGAGCCTGCAGTTTATTATGAGATGACATAAATAAACAGCCAAGAAGATCCTCGAGTAGTTTAAAAGCTGACAGAGTGTTTCCAAAAAAACATGCAATTCTCACTAAGCAAATACCATATTGCATAAATGAAAACGTAAGAATCTAAACCAAGCATGCTGCAAAATAGTGTAGAGCCTGTCATACATTTCATGATGACAAAAATAATAACAAGAAACAGGTAAAAAGGAGCAAAAGAGTCCAAAGACTTACACAAGTAAGTGGTTGCAAGTACCAAGAAAAACCTGCTCATATGTATCAACGCCAAAGATCTCCGCTCCCTTCAGCCCTGTTCCAATTCTGAGAGTTGGCTCCTTCTTATTAGCTGTACACTCAGGGCAAAACCATGACCCTAATGGTAAAAGCATTTTGTTCACACCGATACATCTTGAATGATAAGCTGAAGGACACCCATCGCAGCAAAGCAAGGTCCCATCCATGCCACAAAGCCGGCATTCATCACTATTTCCATCTTCATCAACATCAGCAGCACTCGTGTCAAGTTCAGTAACCTTTGTAACCAAAGAGCTTGTCTGGTGAGCTGATTTCGGCTCCTGAGAATTGGTGATGATATCCATGGCTTCAGGATCCTTGCAAGCTGAGGTCTTCGAGTATCTGGGATGTACTCTTTTCGGCCCCTTTTCAGGACGAGGACTTGCAGTCCCATCAGAATCTGTTCCTACTTCCGAACTCTCCCGCATGTCAATTTCTGCTCTTAGTTCTGCAGACTCTAAGACATCGTCACACAAGATTTGCAAGATCACCAGCTTCCTAGATACAGATAATCTGTAATATTCCTTGTCTAGAACATCATTATAAAACCCATTCCATTCTGATCCCTTTGCGTACCCCATTACCAGAAGATATTCGACCACATAAACTGGCCAAGTGAATGTGTCAAGTAAACTCCAATCAAGGCGCCTGCAGTCAAGGGAAGTATGTCGGAACTAAGTTCTAAACTACAAGAAAATTAAACCATGAATCATTAAAAAATACTTGTTAAAAAAGAAATAGGAAATAGGACATTTAAGGAGCCCAACGGCTGAGTCATATTATGCGCATATGTGTGTGCTTGGGTTCCACACACAGATCTCCTTGTTACAAAAATATACCACCGTAATATGTTTCATTGAATGTTTTAAAGGCATTGGATGCTTATGCCTAGAAGCCCTAAAATGCCCTACTCCTTACTGGAAACATGTAAAAGCTCCCAGCCATGAAATGATATATGAAGGGTTTACTATAGGCGGATGCTTATAGCGTTTTAGTATCTCATTCCAGAGGTGTGCATCTTCGTGTACATGGTGGGAGTAGGTTGTAGGGGTTAAAGAAGCCCAATTTAAAATTTATCATTGTTTACTATATCTATTGTAGTTTTATTTATGAAGGGTTTACTATAGGTGGATGCTTATAGCGTTTTAGTATCTCATTCCAGAGGTGTGCATCTTCGTGTACATGGTGGGAGTAGGTTGTAGGGGTTAAAGAAGCCCAATTTAAAATTTATCATTATTTACTATATCTATTGTAGTTTTATTTATCTGTCTCAAATGCTCACTAATAAAGGCATGTACAAGAGGCTCAAGCTCTTCATCATTACTGTTGGGCCATTGAAGCGCCTTGATGCACACTTACACATTTAACAAAACTGGTTGTCTTATCCTTATTTTTAAGCTGAAGGGTGTGATAGATCATACATCCAAGCAAACAAGGATGGATCAATTTTTTGGCTAGATACATCATAATTGGTGAACATCAGGTGCTGGCAGGTATCCTCAAAATAATATGTACTGATCTGCCTAAGATAGATATAAGCTTTCCACAAAAGATTGAGAAAGAGAGGAGGGCATACCTTAAGCATTTCAAAGCCAGCTCGACCCCATTGGAAGAAAGCATCTCAAGATGACGTCTCAATGCACGCATAAGTGAAAAATGAATGGCATCCAGCAAAGTATTGGGGCCGACATAGTTAAGTGACCCCACTAAATCGTCCAGTTGGAAAGGGCTTAAGTATAGCTGGATACTAAAGGTGCGCAAGAAATTGTATACTGAGAAGAGCTGAGAAACAGATTCCTCGGGTACATTTATATTGCCCGAGGACGCAGGCAATGACGGTGGGGGAACAAGAGGGGCATCATTCTCTGAATGACGAACTCGAACAAACTCGCACGAATCACTGGAAGAGTCAGCATCTCCATCAGGAACCGGTTCCTCAAGCCCTTCTGGTTCAACATCTTTCCCAGAACCACATTCTATGTCTGAACTCAACTTACTGATAGAAGATGTTTCAGTTTCATTCAAGCCATTGGCAGCTAAAACAGACTTATTCGCTGATCTCTTGCTCGCTGTCTTCGAATCACGCGCAGAAATCAATTCATCCAATCTTTTCCTTCTAGTAATCAGCTCAGGGTCAAAATCTCCCTCCTCCAATAGAATTTCAGAGATTTCGTTGGACTCAAGATCTTCAGAATCCCCGTCCTCATAATCAACTCTGTACAATCCAACACTATAAGATACAACCTTCCCCAAAAAAACACCGTACCCTTCAAACTCCTTCTTCACATATCTTCCCACTAAAGCCCTTGATCTCTTTTCAACAACCCTTTTCTTACTCTCCAAATCCCCCTCCACTCGCTGAACCTTCTCATCATGTTTATCCCTCTTCCTCCTCTTCCTTGCACGATCTTCTGATTTAATTTCCTCAGACTCCATTCACCACCAGAAGTTAAAACTCCACTTCTCCCCAAGAAACAAATAGGCTCCACAAAACTTGAAAAACCCCTTTTGGAACCTATTAAATCAAAACCCACCGAAAGCAAAAGAAAAGCTTAGCACAAAACCCCTTTTCCATCACCTATACAAAATCTAGGGTTTCTGCAGATCGTTCAAAGTAACAAACACTTGACAAAATCGACTATTAACATCATCAATTATAGAGAGAGAGTGCAAAGAGAAATCGAAAACAAATACCTGATAAATCGCAACAAACAAACAAAAAGATCCGATGATCTAATCAGATTTCTCCACGAAAAAACGAACTGTAGACGAATTGACAGAGGAACGTAATATGTTTGTTACTTTGAACGATCTGCAGAAACCCTAGATTTTGTATAGGTGATAGAAAAGGGGTTTTGTGACAGAGGAACGCAATATAGTAGATGAATAGGTTTTTAGTAATGATATAAATGTACCTCTTTAGGGTTTGATAACCGCCATTGACGACACTCTTAAAGCTTTGCGGAATAAGAGACAGGATATTAGAAAGAGAGAGACAGAGAGCCCTAATGAGATTTTGGAAAAGAGACTAACGGCCTCCCACACTCTTCCACTCGTGTGTACCAACTATTACGTGAAACGCAAGAACCGGGACTCACTTATCCTAGTGAGTTAAGTCCGCGGCTCGTTCGAGTCTCAACCCCTCGACTCGGTTGATATCAAATTCAATAAATAATTTAATAATATATAATATTAAAAATAAAAAGTATGAATTAAATAGTTTTCCCGTATTTATAATACTATTTTAATCTATAATATTATTTTTTAGCCTATTTTAATTTTATTTTAAAAAAATATACAATAATTTTTAAAATCGGGTGACTCGGTTTAAAAACTCACGAAAACCGAGTCAACCCGGAGATTTTCTGATCATTAGATAATAACGAATTACTATACTTCCTGACGCACTTGTGTCCACTGGCATGCACTATTAACCAGCATCTACGCATTTATAAGTACACGTTTTGGCGGGAAATCCCTCCATTATTTGGAAAAGCCCGCCAAGCTTCGGGGAGGAAAAGGTGAAGGTACATAACGGTCACTTGTCCAATGAGACCTCATGTACTTTTTTGAACTAGGGACCTATACGTGCCATTAAATAATATAATATACAATAATTTTAACCATGGTTCAAAATTTTGGATTTTGTTGAGTTGTTTGTTTCAATTTGTATGGATATGTTCTATTTTAATTGGTATTTGTTGTCGTTGATAGCTTAGACCTTGATTCTATTCATGTTAGCAAAGAGTTAATGTTACCTTTCAAAAAATGATTGATACGAATGTCTTGATTTTTCAACTAACAATAATATTTGATTGAAATGAGATTTTGAACCTTCGTTATAATAATATAAAGATTAATCTTCTTAAATCAAATTGGTTGATTTGGTCATCAACCAAAATCAAGTGTTAGCTGATAGAAAGACAGCGAGGCTAAAATGTCTGAATTGTCAGTCTGAGTTGTAAACGGTCACTGTACAAATAAGGAATCTTTCGAGGTGGGTTGGTGCGCATGACTGTTTCATACTTTTCATGGTTGCCAGTTTTCAGGGTTTTAATGACGAACTTTCAGAAAGGCACATAAATAACTCATTGTAATACAAAAACCACAAAAAAACTGTGTTTTGGTTTAAATTTTTTTACACGTATGCCTTTTGTAAATAAGAAGTCTATATTGTTACTTACGATTTTTTTTTCTCTCATGAGAATTTTTAAAATAATAATAATAATAATAACCCAAGGGAAAATTTGACTTTTTCACCCATATATTCCTATATTACTGGAGGTTGAAAAAATGTAATTTTGTCAAATCTCCATTTAGTAATTATTTGTATAAAAAATTGCAAAGTTAACCCATGATCCATAAAAAAAAAAAAAAAACACTTTTTAATGGTTAGCTTAGGAAAGGAATGTACATTGTCTTGAAAAAAAAAAAGGTGGACAAAATAGAACTCCTCTTTCCACACCCTCTTTCCACACCCCTAATGCAATAGATAGGCATGTGACCTAATGACATTGCGTCTGGGGTGGAGAGAGAGATGAGCAGACGAAAAAGGCCTTTAGCTTAAAGTGTATTGAAAAAAGATCCGAGCAAGTTAGATAAGAAGTTTGTTACTTGAAATGTACAAGAATAATGCTAGAAGTATTCCCAGGCTGACTCCCAGGATGAGGTGGCGAGATCCGCTTGTGTAAAGTTGATTAAAACTCTTTAAAGTTTGAAGCAGATCTTGCCACCTCATCCTGAAAGTCATCCTAGGAGTACTTGTAGCATTACCCTTTATGTTGAAGGGGAATTTTCCAAAGAGGAAGTGTTACTTTTAGTGGAGGGATATGTTTGAGTAGTTCTTTATTTTTTAGGGGCAATTTCGAAAAGACAAATAGTAAAGACATTGGGACCGACGTCTAATTTTGAGCCATTTTCAAGCCCATTGTAGCCTCTTTACATATAGTAGAGATAGATCCCTATTATAAGGAGTGAATGAAACTTCCAACTGGGGGGAAGATTCCAAGATTCCAAGCATAGCAGGCTAGCAGCAGCATGCATCAAAGCTTTCATGTATAACAGCATGCATCGTAGCTTCCCCAATTACGAAAGATCACAAACTGTAAAGAAAAAAAGCAAACACCCAACAGCAAATACATTACTTGCAGTGCCTTCGGAGGTTTACTCGTAGAAACAACCCAATGACATCGATAACACATTTCACATTTACTTTGAACTCAAATCTGGAAGAAAGAAATGGGATTTTGTGGTGGAAAACGCTAGTCATAGATATGATAAGTTTGAATTGCAGTCTGCTAATCAAAGCAAGGTAAGTAGAGGAACCATGCTAGCTCTCATTTGTACATTGTCAGTACTCAAGAACCAGCTTAAACAAGAATTGAAGAACATGAACAGCAACAGCTTGAAGAGAATCATCAACAAACTGATCACCTAAAAATAAATGCAAGCCCACATCTCCATCTTTCCTTTAGAAACCACCTAGAACTGAAGAGAGAGAACATCCAAAAGACCAATGACTTCTTTCCATGACTAAGACTTGTAAAGGGAGTGAAGAACCTCTTTGAGATATCTCAATAAACAGAATCCATCACATTATGGATTCAAAACACATGTTCCATGAGTGGTTCTTTAGAATTAAAACTAGTTGGTAGAAGCTTACACCCCAAAACAAGACTCTTTACCAGTGAAAAACAATAGCAGAGACAAAGTTCAGGGACTTTGATATACTAAACATTTGGCTATGGATCAGCAATATCCAAGGTGGATTTTACAACCATTTGATGGTGTGTCATGTCAAAGCAGATACTCTAGAGGATGTAAGCGAAACTAGGTAGCAAAGGTTCAGATCATGGCACTTAAAACTTCAATCATGTTCATCATTGGAACAATATCATAAAGATCATATGCAAATTATAAGATTCACATACACCCATAAATAAATGTGGAAGGCCATAAACATGGCCTAACCTTCAGACCACTGAGAATGATCTTAACTCCGATCAAGAGCCTCAAATAAAGTTCAAAATAGTAGCTTGTGGATGTCATTATGTTAATCATAGTCATCAATCCTACATCCACACGGGGGAGTCTCATGGAAGCAACTTCTAAAATGATGTTAAAACCAACTGAACAAAAGAAAAAGTTAATTCTCCATCCTCTGTGGCAGTAATGAGCAAATGGGAAAGAACCACATACACCAAAAACAAACAAACAAAAAAAACCTAAAACCTTCGTTTTTCAGTTCACTAGAAATAAGTCTCCACCAGGCACCAGTATTAATCTGAAGCTAAGTTGAAACATCCACTTGAATTACCATGAACACTTTAACTAGTAAACATCCATATACACAACCACTATGAAGAAATATGTTGCAGACCCTTAATTTTTATATTAAGAAAACCTTTTAAATGGTAAATTTACAGATATTAAACTTTCAGAAGACCACGCCGAGAACTTAATGGTACAATGTTAAATATGATTTACAACTGTAAGACCCAATTAAAATGGCCTCAGAAACATTACCTGCAGTTCACGTCTAATTAAGGAAAGCGCCGGATGTTCAATCTGTAACTTCAACGCCCGCAAGAAATTTCTCTTCGCTGTAAAGAATCCAAAAGAATCCAAAGGAACTGCATAGTTGACCAAGTTGACATCTCCTGTTCGCCAACGTGCATCCAAACATAGAGTAGCTCAAACACTTTTTTTGCCAAAGCTAGGTGTTATCCTTCATGAAAATAGAGCTCCAGAACCGTTACTTGTCATCTTATAGTGTGAAATGGTATCACAAGCCACAAGCTGAAAACAATGTTATTACCCCTTGGAATCCAAATAATCATCAAATGCTCCACTACTAGCACACTCCAGTAAAGCTTTTGCATTAAGTTCTCTCCCAAATCTCCAGAGATAATTTAGACCCACAAGAAGCTCTGTGATTGCACCTTCTGTCTTCTCCAGATCTGCAAAGTAGAGGGTCTGTACCAAAAGCACATTTGTCCGTGAAACCAAGTGCTGCTGCTCGAAATTCCGTTCAGACTGCCACCTTATCATGTTATGAGCAAGTGGAGCCAACCATTCTAATATCCTTGCTAATGCTTCACTCCATTCAGCTGCAAGATCAGTGTCATAAATGGATGAAGCCAAATTCTTCACATATGACTTTAGCCTCGCTCTCAAAGATGCTCTTATACTTGTGGGTAACATATAATACAGGTCATCTCTTGCATCAGGACCAATCAAGTGAGGAGATGCCACTAGCTTCTCAATTATGATGATAACATTTGCATAATGAAGAGCTAAAGCAGCACCACCAAGAGTTGATGGAGGAGCATTCAACCGTCTGCACTTGAAATTGGAAAAGATTGGATTAGAACGAAGTGTGTTATTGTGGAGGACGGGATCTGCATTAGCATCTTTTGTCCCATTTAGAATTCCTGAATAAACACCATTTGAACTAACAGAACCACTGACAACTGGTGTGCAGCTCTGCAGTACGGGAGAATCGTCTCCACCCATCATGCATCCTTTGAAAGGTCCTACAGGAGTCAACCTCTTGGTTTTTGGACGTGAATGCTTCCCATGGAGGTTAGAGGAGCGATCATCAGTCTGCCATTGCTTATTGTTCATTATATGTGCACTAGAGATTGGCCCTGATTTTGTAATTGATCTACTAAGAGGCCCGGATTTTGTGGTTGACCTCCCAAGAGGACCTGAAGAGAACCTAGTTAAGTTATTCTCAGATGGGTGAACAGAAACGGAGTGGCTGCGAGGAAAATGATTGGTTTTCATAGCTTCCAAATCTTGGGTTCCTCCAATGGATGCTGTCTGATGTATTCCAAACACGTGTTTGATCCTCCCAAAAATTGTGAACAACGAGCGAGCCAGAAGGCGTACAACATAGTCGTAAGTCCTGTTCCACAGAGAAATCTCCCGCAGATTCTTAACCTCCTGCCTCTGCCAAACAACCTTCTGTTGAAACTCAAGCACACTCCCTGCATTCGGGTCATCGCTGCTCTGCATTCTCCTTAAAGATTGTTCAAGCTCCGTAAGAACTTCCAGTTCTTGGTACAAATTCGAGCTGAGAGCAATAAATCTCCCCATTTTCTTAACTTTCCTCTCCATCTTCTTCCATGTGAATTCCCACCCAATTGTACCTACATCATTCTTGATCAGATCATCAAAAACATTATCCAAACGCTGCCAGATGGGATCACTGCACTTTTTCCCAAGCCTGGCTACAGATCTTGCAAGAAATCCCAAATTTTCTATTATCTCTGCACAAGCCAATTTTACAAGGAATTCATCGTCATCCGAAACAAGCTTCTTAACACCAACCGAATTCATTATCTCTTCTCTTAACCTAATGACATGCTTATCACTGAGGCTCTGCCACAAATGAACCACCTTGGACATCAAGCTAGCAACTTCAAAAGCTAAAACTCCAATCACCAACTTCTCAGGTTCCTTCGCAGAAGTTCTCCAAAGATTACGAAACCACCATGAGTCCATAACCATCTTGCCTTAGTGAAAAAGGATTTCTTTTTCTTGAATAACCTAAAGCTGCTCAACAGATCTCCGTAATTTCTACATAAAAAAAACAAACATAAAATCAACCAAGAAGTTGCATCTATGAAAAATATAACAAAATAAGCAGTTCTTCATGGAATCGAATTTTATAGGAATTACTCAATTGCCCCGAATTCTCCTCCAAAGTGCATCAAAGAAAAGCAAAACGCATTAAAAGAAAACAAGATTTCGATGAGTGGTACCAGAAAACAGTCTATAGAATTTGCATTTGAAGGTGTAGATGAAAAGTGAAGGAAAAAAAAAGAGAGACAGAATCTTAGCCCTAATTGGCTAATTCTCCCCGCAAATCTCGTGATTAATGTATTCAGTCCAACTCAAAATCAAGTGTGAGAAACTTGAACTATTAACTGAAAAAGCAAGGAACAAAAAAACAAGAAAACCGTAACCCTAGTCCTTAATCCACAGCAGGATCTCCTCTCAATCTCAACCAAAAAACAAACAAGCATATAAACAAGCAACAACCATAGAAAATCATAGAGAAACACTGGAAACATAAATGAGAAAAATCTGAAAAAATAAAGAACTCACCGATTATTGGAAGAACGATGAACAACTACAAATCATTCTGAACCGAACCTGAAAAAATCATCAAAAAAAGAAAGAAAAGAAAGATCGGATCTTAGAAAGATTAGGGCTTTCGAAGAGATTTGGTAGTGGAGCTGAGGGAAACAGGGCGGTTCTGAGAGAGAGAGAGAAGCGGTTTATTAAGGAAGTAGCTGGGAAGCTGCACCTTCTGACTGAGCCATTCACCCGAAGCCGAAATCTTAGTAGCAAATAAAAAGAAAAATACAAAGTAAGTCAGATGGATAAAACAGGTAAAAAATGTTGATCAGGAAATAAAATAAAAAAAATCAGGCGGAAATATTAGCTTAACTCCAGCGTCAGATAGCCGCAACCGGTCCACCCGGACTAACTCTGACTGTTACATTAACGACAAAAAATAAGCCGGATAATCCGGTTGGACCGGGAATAGTTTTACCTGGATTGAATGGTTTTGATGTCGAATTTTGCATCAAAATTTTGATATACGTGCAACCCTATCTGAAGCTACTGATCAGATTAATGATCGGCCTACACTTTCGAAGTTAAATGAAAAAATCTATGATGGTGACGACCCGGTGGCATAGAGCTCCATCGGAATAGATCTTCGAACTGACCGCATGTTGATGAGCCTTATACAATCCAATCACCATCTTAGCCTTGCTTGACCGAGACACCAAATCAGCTTGGTTGGTGATTTCTATTCATTATATCTGAATGGTAAAAAAGATTATATACTGAAATCCAGCGGCTAAGAATCATTGATAAAAAATAAAAAATAAAAAAACTTTTATGTTAATTATCAAACTGATGAGCTGATTTTTTTGGTGCACAAACTCGATGTGATCCAAGCAATCATGGGGTATGATGGCCGTAGAAATGCCACGTGGCAATTACATCAAACATTTGATATGAATTAATGTATTGGAGTTGTTTTGATGCATAGGGAACTTCATTAATTAATCTTGTGTTTTAGTCCAAATGAAAGATATGATTAGTGAATGTATACATAATGAGTTTGTCTGTCTTGTTTTGTATAATTGTACTGTTTTTTTGCTTAGGGAATTGCATGCACAGTATCAAGGAATAATAAATATATGATTCCTATTCCAAATTATTGCAAATCTTGTTCAATACACCCGTGAACGCCAAGAAAAGGTGTCGTGCATTTCTGGATTGTTTTTTTTTTTTTGTCCTAGCTATGTTTGGCAAACGAATTTCAGGTTTTTTTTTATCTATTCTAATTCTTAAATAAATGGATCCAAAATCGAGATAATCTATTACAAATGATGTCATGTATTCGATATTAAAAGTATCAAAGAATATATTAATATGCAATAAGAGATCATTCAAGAGAATAGTAATGATTTGAAGTCATTTCCGATTCTTACCGATTCAATTTCCACTTTGATTTCGAAGCCAATTTCATATACATAGGACTTACCTATTTACAATTCTATTTCATAGTTGTTATGATTCCCTTATTGAAATACATGTGATTTGAGGTCGAGATGACTGATTCTTATTCCAATGGAACAAATAATGCTTAAATGACCATTGACTTATAAATATACCTAATCCTGTTTCTTTCAGTTGCACTTTTTTTTGTTCTACCGTGGTTTAGTAGTTCCACTTTACTTTACTACATAACCTGTTTAATCATACGGCTCACGACTTTGGGACTTTAGGTTTTGTCAAAATTTGACATTTCTAAATCCAACTTTAGTAATAAGCATGTCCAAGTGTTTGTCAATTTCGAGTCTTAATCGTGAATTCAACTCCGCGCAATATTTTTATTCCTCATTTTATCTCAGCAAAGAGGTACCTACAACTTTTGTCGTATTAACCCTTGCAAAATAGTATATACTTAGGGAGTCTTTGACAGTACATGCACAAGTTTGCTAATGTACAGAGAGCATTGCATCCAAACAACACCCATAAAAAACTATGTAATTTATGAGTAAGAGTTTATGTGTTAATTAATTAATTAAAAATAAATATAAAGAAAGTATATACTTTTGACAGTAGAAGCGCACAAGTTTACTAATCTAAATGCCGCGCGGGCCGCGCCACCTAATAATAACAACCATGACGCGCATGACGGGAAAGTACGATACAGTGGTAGGTCCCACGTTAGAGATTTCATCGGTCAATGGTCAACTTATTTGTATTGGTTTAACTAAAACTGAATTTAGTTGGGTGGATTTGGTCATCCATGTTTTATGAAAGTTTATTTGAGTTGAGTTGCATGACATAGTAACATACGATTCATCCAAGCCGTCGATTTTTGTCTGACCGACAAGATTTGAACACCAATTTTCTTAGAGATCTTAGTGGGCCTAGAATGCCAGACATGGTAACATTATCTTAACGTACTGGAAATCCTAGGGCACGGATATGGAAATATTAGGACCCTTTGAAGGAATATCATTTTTATATCTGGGGGGGGGGGAGAAATGCCAGCTTGATCATGAGCTAGCACAACTCGTAGCTAAAATACGTAAGTAACGTAACTATACATATACGTATGGTCAAACGACAAAGTTGGACTACAGTGGTTGGTGTTTACGTTGACTGTCACGTAACAAGATCATTTTGGATCAGGTCTACAAAGATTGAAATAGGCCTTACGTGGATCTCGACTGGTTCATGAAGAAACATTATCTGGACGATGGCCCAAGAAGAAACAATAATGTTGTGTGTTTGAATTCAAGATTTAAGGTGTGCAAGTTTTTTTTTTTATTTTTGTTTTTGTTTTAATGAATAAGATTGGTAGATGGTTAATTGATAATATGTTAAAGTGTAAGCGGGATATTACTTATGGTTCAACTGAATCAACTTAAGTGGTGTACACCCACATCTTTAGCCTTTCTTATTCAAACACGGGGGACCTTCGCAACGCTCATGGAGATCCAACATGGATGAGAACATTCATAACGGTTGAGAAAAAATGTTAAATCTGGATAAAAAAAGTTACACAATGGAGAAGTGGGATAGTACATTTTAACCTATGAGAAGAAGTGGTAATCTAAATTTAGCTTTTTCCAAATCAGCCTGGAAAAAATTTACGGGGTGGGATGCAGGGTGACCGTCTAACATTTTTTATTTAATTTTTTAATTTTAAAATTAGTTAGGCAGGGTGGGAGCACACCGCCTAGTGTTGGGTGGTGTGTAGGGTGTCCCTTTAGCCAGCATGGTATTTTTAAATTTTTTAAAAATTTCTAATACAGTATGTCCCTCCATCATTTTTTATTAATTTTTGAAAATGCACCAATGTGCAATTGTTTGGTTAAAGCTAAAAAGTGGTAGAGTAGTACCATAGAACCGCTCAGGATAAAGAATTCCCAAAGTTCTACAGCAACATGGCATCTTAGAAAGAGATGGTCGATTGACTCCAAGTTGGTCTTGCACATATGTCACCTGTTGATTAGTGTTTTTCCTCTTCTCGTCAAGTTGTCTTGAGTTAAAATCGAGTTGTGATGAATCAACCATACAAAAAAGACCACTTTCGTAGGGACATCGGGGTTTGTTTCATGGTCTCTCTATATGATATCTGGATTTTTTGGGATTGTTTCATGGTCTCTCTATATGATATCGTCGTCAACAATAGCCAAACAAATGTACAAATATTCAAAAGCTTAGGTAGTTCCGACGTGTTTGATTAAAATTTAAAGCCATGTTAGTTTCTTATAAATGGAATGTGATTTTCGAGCAGGAGTTCGTTTCAAGTGTTAAACTTAGCATCAAATTCAATGAGGTGGTGGGCAGGTTTATGATTCTTATTCGTATGAATCATTTATAAAGAGTGATGTTATTACGAATCCCACTATGGTGTGTAGGGATGCTCAAATTTTGGGCTTAAGCCTAAACAACAGCTTTCTTCACATTTTAGGATTTTCTAAGGGGACTCTCTCTTTCATAACAACTAAAAATACCCCACCACCCAAAATAAATATACCCACCACCATCACTATACTACCACCTTACCGCCATTACCTCTACCATTACGTTACCACCATAACCTTACCACCGTCGCCACCACCACCATCTTCGATCTAGGATTTACTATTTTTTTAAGAAAAGAAAAAGGGGAAAAAAGTAAAAGATAGAAGAAACCAGATCTGATATGGTTTCTCTCTTCTCTTTCTTATCCATCTTTCATATTCCTCTCTCTCTCCCCCAATAAAATCAATCCTCCCCCTAATAATTTTGATAAATTTTAGAGAGCCCCTAAAAGGCGAGCCCCCATTCGAATTAAGAGCCCTAATAACAACAGTCTTTATAAGTTTTTTTATTCACATACGCAGAGGATAGTGGGTCGGTTCTCATCCCGATCATCCAGTGGAAACACAAGTTAGATTTAGTGAAAAATAAATTAGATTTATAATATGATTCTTAACTTATTTTCCATCAAATCTCTGGTCTTCACAAAATTCATACTTAAAACTCCCATCCAAACAAACCATAGTTTTAAGTTGAACTAATTGAGATGTGGGTTAGTCATTTCTAATAGCTGCGGCCCGCATGCACTAACAAGTTAGATGCTCGCGTGTCTTGCAGCCTTGCCAAGGTTGGAACTGATTATCCTGGTCCGGTTCTATTATACGAATACTGGAATCGGAATCGATAAGAACCGTACTAACTTACGTAATAAGTTCCGGTTTCAGATAATTTGGGTAATCGAACCAGAACCAACACATATGGCGGGAAAGGTGACGTTGCTTCAGGTTCCTTGTTACCAAGGTAAGGATCGACGTACAAAAGGACATTACGCGCGTCTTTTGTCACTGAAGCTTTTTTGGCGCCCTGCGTAGAAGGTTCGAATTCATCCATCTGTTCTACCTCAATTATTTTGCATTTAGGGTTTTAGCGGGTGGTTTTTCTGCTGGTTTCGCATTTCTGATCCGTAGTTAACGTTTGATGTTCATTTGGATTTGTCAAATTCCATAATTTGAAGTTAGGGTTAAGATTAGGGTTTTGCTGGTACTGGTTTCATGGGAAATAACAAGGTCACAGAAGATCTTATGACGACGGTTCGATCCGTCATCGGTCAAGATTTCTCGGACATGGATATAATCCGTGCCCTTCACATGGCTAACAACGACGTAACCGCGGCGATTAACATTATCTTCGACATGCCCGATTTTAGAACCAGAGATAGAGCTGAAAATCGGAAGGATCCTGAAATATCAGGCAATTCGGAAAATACAACTACTATTGTGAACCCTAATTCGTTGGTTTCAGATGCAAACGGGAGCCCTAATTCGCTCCCTCAGACCAGTAGTGTCACTATCGCTGAAACTTGTGTACCGGCAAAACCGTCTCCCAGCATTGGTGGCGAATGGTGGTTAATTGGTAGTTCGGAACTTGCGGGATTGTCTACATGTAAAGGGAGGAAGCTTAAAGCAGGAGAAGAAGTAAGCTTTTCATTTCCTTTCAAAAAATCTAATTCCCCTTCGACGAGTAAGCTTATTGGCAAAGGAAGACCTGCGGCTGCTTGTTCAGAGATCGTAAGGTTCTCCACAAAAGATTCGGGAGAGGTTCGCTGCTCAATTCATTTCATTTTAGTTTTCTTTCTTTGTTATTTTTTGATTCGATGAAAAATCTATTTGGAATAAAAGAATCAAGGGAAAAATGAAGAATGATTATCCTTTTCTTTATCACTGTTATTAGATGGCTAGGTAATTAAAATTTTCACCTGTTAAAGGATGCTCATGTTGTAGATTGGTCGCATTCCAAATGAGTGGGCCCGTTGTCTCTTTCCACTCGTGAAAGATAAGAAGGTCCGGATTGAGGGACACTGTAAATCTGCTCCAAATGTCCTTTCAATTATGGACACCATTCTTTTATCAGTCAGGTATGCTCAATTAAGGGGAAAGGAACTTGTAAACCAATTGGAAAGCGATAATTCTTTATAAGGGTATTGTTTAGTATTAACTATTAATGAATCTAGATTATTTGTGCCATTCAGTGTATTCATCAACAGTTCCATGTTTCGGAAGTGCCACCAAACTTCATTAAAGGCAACCCGGAATATTACCGAGGAATCAGTTGTTCATCCTCTTCCAAACTTGTTCAGGTTGCTTGGGCTGACACCTTTTAAGAAGGTAAGATTTCTTCTTCTTTTGTTTGATTGTTGAAGATTCTTTTGTTTTGTTTCAATAATATCCATGGTTTAGAAACTTGGGCTAGTCTAGTTTAAATTACTCGGGTCATCTCGGAGTTGGTTGAGTCCAGGACAAAGATACAATTTCATGGGATTCTTTCTGCGACTAGTTTATTTATTGGTATTTGTTCTTTTATTGTTAATGAAAAGATTCTGCTAGAAAGAGATCAATTGTTGATAGGATGTGCCTGAATTCTTCATTTTATTAGGGCTTCTACTTTAATGTGGCTTCTACTACTCATCAAACTTTTGCATTGATTTGTCCTATGGGTTCGCTACTGAATTTTGTCCTTGTTCATATTAGGCAGAACTCACCCCGGAGGATCTTTACACGAGGAAGCGACCTTTAGACTCGAAGGTACAAGAAGTAAATAACTTTTCTATTGGTAGTGTTTAGACTGGGTTGTAAACAATAGTAGTGCCTGAACAGGAGAATTCTGGATTGCGTACCACATTATTACACAGTGAAAAATCTAAGAAGCCGTCTCTCAATGGAAGTGAAGAAGAAAATGAGCATGAATCTGTTTCAGATTCAGACTTGGATAATATCGTCGGGGCAGGGGACAGCTCAGAGCTAGAGGTATTATCATGCGCAGGAGCTTCCTACTATCTTATCATGAGAATCCACATGCATTTAGATACATGAAGGTAATGTACCTTACTTCTTTCTCATTGTAGGAAATGGATCCCCCAACCACCCTTCAATGTGATCTACGGTCCTACCAGAAACAAGCTCTTCATTGGATGATCCAGCTGGAGAAGGGTGGATGTGTGGAGAAGGCAGCTACAACCCTCCACCCATGTTGGGATGCATATCGTCTGGCAGACAAGTATTTTGGAAAGCTACATATGCTTTGCGTTTTTCATTTATACTCTCTCATTAGAGTCTGAAACATGCTTTATCTTGTAGGAGGGAGCTTGTTGTCTATTTGAACTCGTTTTCAGGGGACGCCACAACTGAATTTCCCAGCACTCTCCAAATGTCAAGAGGAGGTGTAAGTGGCATGCCTTACATTCCACAATTGATGATTTTAACTATCAACTGTGTTTAGTAACTAAATTGTCATGTTTTGACTTGATCATCCACTTTAAGATCTTGGCAGATGCTATGGGGCTTGGGAAGACCATTATGACAATAGCGCTGCTTCTTGCACATTCTGAGAGGGGTGGATTATCAGATAGTTTCCTCGTGAGCCAGGGTTGCGGTGAACCTAGTGTCAGCAGTCTGTCTGATCAATCTCCAAATACTATGGAGAAAGTAAAAAGGTTTTCTGGTTTTGATAAGCTGATGAAATCTAGGACATCACTTATTGGTGGTGGCAATTTGATTGTTTGCCCTATGACTCTACTAGGACAATGGAAGGTGAGAACTGGATTCTTGCGGTCTTTGAATGCTGCAGTTTATTACTTACCATCTTGTAGTAGGCTTTGTGTTCTCCTCGTCTTAGTTTGGTCAAGATCTTGGTAGTAGGGCATTGGACTTCATCCCTGCATTTTAATTTTCTGCATAAGGGTTCTAATGTTCTGAATTTCAGGCCGAAATCGAGACTCATAGCCAACCTGGATCTTTGTCTCTTTATGTTCATTATGGACAAAGCAGGCCAAAAGATGCAAAGCTACTGGCGCAGAATGATGTTGTTCTTACTACCTATGGCGTATTAGCTTCAGAGTTTTCAGCTGAGGCATCTTCAAATTCTTAATCTCGTTTTGTCTTTATTTAATTATTTAATTTTCACTTACTGCAGTACTGTACAACCTTTCCTATGCCAGATAAACTTAACTGCATTTTTATTTACAAAAATCTGCTTCTTTCTTGTAGCAGGCTGAAGAGAGTGGTGGACTTTATTCAGTCCGGTGGTTCAGAATAGTGCTTGACGAGGCACATACGATAAAATCTTCTAAAAGCCAAGTTTCTATGGCAGCAGCTGCCTTAACTGCTGAACGTCGGTGGTGTCTTACTGGTACCCCTATCCAGGTGATCTTTTATCTGGAGCTATGTTGCTGGAATGTGTTGCCTTACTTCTTAGTGGATGAAATATAATTTATTCTTTGAAAGGTTTTTTTCCTTTTGGAAAGATAATTTTGTTTTCTACCATTTTATTTTACTATTTTATTGTGACAGAACAATCTGGAGGACATCTACAGTCTTCTTCGATTTTTGAGAGTGGAGCCTTGGGGCAACTGGGGGATGTAAGTTTTGCTACTTCTGCTTGACAAAGTTACATTCTGCTGCTGTTTAAGTTCGGAGATGCATGTTTGCTTGTACATTATAAGTTCTCAGATATATTTCAGATTTTAAGGGGGCAATCTTTTCTTTATTGATATATCTGAATTGCTTTGTTTCATATGCATGCTAGTGTCATTGTACTGATCACTTGCCATGCAAATTTGAAGTTCTGCTTTGATCGTTTTTGTTGTTCTTGCAATATTTATTATACAAGAAAGAAAAGGTTTCAAAGTAAGTGCTTCTGCAGTACTTTCACTCGTTTCCGCAATCCCAATCCTGTGAACAATCCCTGAAGGATTATTGACCATAAGCAATTAACTTATATCTATAATTGAAGAATTTTATCTCTGGTGAAATGACGCATCAAGAGGTTTTATTTTGCTGTGGATAGATAGGGTGTTCTTATTGTACATCAGAAAACTCCGAAATCGTGATAGGACACCTATTTTTGTTGGCGTTTGCTCCTTGCTGGTACTCATGTCCCCTCTTTTCTGATGGTTTAAACTATTTATGAAATTTGGTCTGAATATATGTTGGGGTGCAGGTTTATCATGTATTTTTTCAGTTTGTTGCTGCTGGTTTTTACCTGGTTAATGTGTTCTCTTCTCTATTAGATGGAATAAGTTGGTTCAAAAGCCTTTTGAGGAGGGTGATGAACGGGGATTAAAGTTGGTCCAATCCATTCTAAAGCCAATCATGTTGAGAAGAACAAAGTCCAGCACAGACAGAGAGGGCAGGTAAGCAAACTAGTTAAGGATGCCATCCCGTTTTACCTCCTTTTTGTCTTTGTTCCTTATATAGTAATACTTTTATCTGTTGTAGGCCGATTCTTGTCCTCCCTCCAGCAGATGTTCAGGTGATCTATTGCGAACTTACAGCAGCTGAAAAAGACTTCTATGATGCTTTGTTTAAAAGATCCAAGGTACATATATATCTTTTAAAGTGTAAGAACTGCCTACCAAAAAAGAAAATGATTAATATGTAAGAACTTCAGTAGTTATATTGCTCTTGGTTTTATTGTTGTTGTTTTGCTACAATTTGTTGAGTGGGTCTCTTTCAGGTCAAGTTTGACCAGTTTGTTGAGCAAGGGCGGGTTCTTCATAATTATGCTTCCATTTTGGAGTTGCTTTTACGTCTTCGCCAATGTTGCGACCATCCATTTCTTGTGATGAGGTTTGCTTAAGTCTTGATCATGCTTGGCTAATTATTATCTCTTAGGCAAGCTTAGGCAATTGATAGCTATTTTGATTGTTGTAATGCGTAGAGAGTATTGGTTGAGTGTAGCTTCAGCTATGTTTGATAATGATGGGTTGCAATTAATTGGTAAAACTAGTCGTGAATGTTCGAATGTTTTTTGGTCACATGAAGAGTACATTTAAAAGTATAGCTCAGATGGCATGGGGGTCATGATCTGCCTTTAGATGGATTTACCCATGGTTTTAAATCTTGGTATTGGGGTTCGGACCACTCGGGTTGAGTATCGTAATTGACTCGACTGGGTCAGAATTTCAGATGATCTGGGCCCTAGTCACTGTAAGAAGAAATTCTGACTCCACTCTGTGGAAACTTCTAGTTTGCCGGAGATTAATCAAGCCAAATCAATCTGATCTGGTTTTACCTATTTTAGACCAATACGAGATTGAGATAAAGCCAACATAAACTATCTAAGGCCAATATGAGTGACTCAGATCCAGATTCCATATGAGGCTCTAGGGGTTTCTGTATTGAATATTGGGTTGGTCGATATGAGACAAGTTGGCCGAATCAATTCAGTTTTGTCTGATATTTACAACCATGCTACCATTTAGGTCGAAAGGCTTCCCGATCAAATGAGCACAGTCATCTAATCAATATAAATTCCATCTAGGGATAATTTTTGGCTGTCAATGATGCCAAACATGAGTGTGGACAGTGGACACAATTCCTATGTATTTTAGATTTTAGATATCTGTCTTTTGAACTATTATGCATTTATATTAATGGTTGGTGTTGGAATGTTTTGATGATTACAGTCGTGGCGATACTCAAGAATACTCAGATTTAAATAAGCTTGCGAAGCGTTTCCTTAGAGGTGGTCAGGATGCTGTAAAAGGGGAATCCCCTGATGCACCTTCGAAGGCTTATATTCAGGAGGTTGTGGAAGAGTTACGTAAGGGAGACAAGGGAGAGTGTCCGATTTGCCTTGAAGCTTTTGAAGATGCAGTGTTGACACCTTGTGCTCACCGCTTGTGCCGGGAGTGTCTTCTGGCAAGTTGGCGAAACCATACTTCTGGTCTTTGTCCTGTTTGTAGGTATTTTAAGTTCTTTTTGTGCAATATATGCTTCTTATGTATCAGATGTGGTTCTACTGCAGATGATATCCGTGGTTTTATACAATAAAGTTGGACTCATAGGGATAATTATGACGGGATCATTTTTCTGTGTACAGGAAAACCATTAATAAGCAAGATCTTATTACTGCGCCAACTGATAGTCGCTTCCAGATTGATATTGAGAAGAATTGGGTGGAATCATCCAAAGTAGTGTTCCTTCTTCATGAACTAGAAAATCTTCGTGCATCGGGCTCCAAAAGTATTGTTTTTAGCCAGTGGACTTCCTTTTTAGACCTCCTGCAGATTCCTCTTTCTCGGTGATGTTTCTTTGTTACTTAAAGATAAGGGATTTATCTGTTAGTGCTTGTGTTAATGCAGTCTACAAGGTATTAAATTTTGCGTATCTTATGGAGAAAGTATAAAGGAGGGTAATGCCTGTAGGTCTACCAATGGCACTTTGAAACATTTAACACATGCAGTGTGGTTACTACCCACTTTAATGTGTCCATAGTACCCATTTATTCCTTGCCATAGCTGGTAATATCTTTCCAAGCATCCAAGGGAAAAGATTGGATGGTTGGGAATCTTGGGATGCTGAGACATGTTGATTTTTGTACACGCTCCTACACAGAAATCAGGTCGCACCTCCTGCATGTATGCTGCATCTACCTATCTGCCGTGGATAGTGCATTGCCTTTCTTGTTTCTTGCAGTTGAGGAGCGTAATGCAGAAGAGTAATCGGTTCATAAAATATCTCTTGCATCTAGGCACATATGATGGTGTTCTAGATCTGTATGTTTGACAATGCGTCACATAGAGATTTTCTGCTAATTTAGTTGATATCTTTGTGTTTGCAGGAGTAATATTCCTTTTGTTCGTCTAGATGGGACTCTAAATCAGCAACAGAGGGAGAAAGTAATTAAGCAATTTTCGGAGGAGAATGATATATTGGTATGTCATGGAAACCATGGGTTTTATTTTTCTTTTGTAAGATAATAAACAGTACCGGTTCAGCATTTCAATGTTATTTATGATCACTACAGGTATTGCTAATGTCTTTGAAGGCTGGTGGAGTTGGAATAAATGTAACAGCAGCCTCCAATGCCTTTGTTTTGGTATGTTCAAAATATTTCGAACTTTCTCCTTGGGGTATTGCCGTAATGGATTTGGATGTATTGGGCCTGAAGATTTGAGTTCAGCTGGTGTAACGTGTTAGACTAAGTAGGTAAAAATATCTGTTTGTCGAGTTGTAAACTATGCCTGTTGGTAAGTGGTACCTAATTCCTGCTCTAAGCGTGTATTCATTCACTAATCCCTGAACCATCTTGCATCTCAAAAGAAAAATGGAAAAAAAGAAAAAGAAATGGTTGGGAGGTTTTGTTCAATCGTGCTTTAGGAGGTTCCGATGAGATCACAAACCTCCAAGGGGTTTCTGTTGATAACTTTGCTTTTCTCTCTTTCTATTTTTCTAGTAATGTTTCAGTTCGTTTCTGATTGTTGATTGAGAATACAAGTCAATGAGTCGCACTATTGTTCATTTCTTGTAGGATCCTTGGTGGAATCCAGCAGTCGAGGAACAAGCAGTCATGCGAATTCATCGCATAGGTCAGACTAAAAGGGTAATGATCAAACGGTTCATTGTGAAGGTATGTTCTACCAGTTAGTTTCTCCTCACCCTACAGTTGAATCGTTAGTAACGAAAACAAACCTTTTTGTTGTGCTATGCTTTGCCATGCTTGCTCCTATCTGGCCTAGTGAGTGACTAGGGTCAGTCCTGAACTTGGAGTTCCTTTAAAAAAAACCTTCTATAAGGAGTTTGATCCTGGTATCCAGATTGAGATAGGCTGGTTGAATGAACTTGGCTTAACTTCATAGTTTGTTTGGGGTATTGGGTGGTGAGTGTTGGTTTTGAATAACTATTTGATGATGACGATGATAGGGAACGGTTGAAGAAAGAATGGAGGCAGTGCAGGCCCGTAAGCAGCGGATGATCTCTGGTGCTCTAACTGATCAAGAAGTCCGTACTGCTCGTATAGAGGAATTGAAAATGCTTTTCACTTAGGCACACTCTTTAAGGAGAAACCAAGTGAAACTATTTCCAGATTCTTACTTGGTTAAAGTGTGTGTGTGAGAGAGAGGGGGTGTCTCAAACTTGTCAGCAAATCAGTTGGTTTACATCTTGAGTTGAGGTGAGAAACTTAGACGGTTCTTCTCTTTCTACTCCAATGCGGCTTTATTTTTTAGGATGTTGCAGCAGAGAAGATTATCTGAGCAGGTGGTTTTTCAGCAACAGTTGGATTTTGAATGCAACACTGTATCTTGCTTCAAAACAAGGAAATAATAGTATATGGAGGAAGTGAGAATTCCTTTTTCCTGAATGAAAAAGAAAATGTGAAGGAAAAATTATGCAAGCAAGCTCTGTGAGAACAGTGCCTGAAGTTTTGGTTTGGGATGCCCTTCACTCTTCAGGTACCTACAACTCAAGTATGTCTGCAGGCAATCCGAGGATTGTGTTATATATCCAAAATTGTATAAGTTTTTTTCAGTTAAATGTTTTAGCCTTGATAGGACATTTGTACTAATATAATAGCCAAAGGCTGATCTAATTATGGAGATGATTCTAAAGAAAAATCGGAAGTTTAAGTTTTGTACTATGTACCAATTAAGAATTTAAGATAATGAGGTTTAGGGTGTGGAGAGTGGAGACCCTGGACAATGTACAACCATTTTTTGTGTGTGGATAAAATACACAATACGAGGCAGGCGATGTAAATCGACATATATCAGCACAATTACGTGAGTCTAGACTTTGGAACAAGGCCAACGGCATCAACACTTAAAGGTCTAGACTGACCAGCAGATGGTTTGATAGTAGTATGGGTCCGACGATGTCGGTGGCTGAAAACTACTTGAAAGTTGAAACTTTGGTAACCAAAACCGTTATAAAGAGTTGACGCAATGCAGTCACACTCCTGCTCTGGAACTTTGCTATAATAGTTGCAATTTAAGACATTTCTCAATTGGGTGCTCATGATTTTGATCCCGTCCTCCGGTCTGGTTACTTAGGTTGAACACTAATTATATTGGTATCCCCTCCACGAGCATCTAGGCTTCCTTAAATTCTTACCGTCAAATAATTCATGTGGTTCAAATCTCGAGGATCTCACTAAACTAATTGTATTGTTAATTTGGTGTCCTCTCCACGAGCATCGAACCGAAATTTGTTAAATTGGTCGAACCGGGGTCGGACCATGGTTCAATTTGGTTTCACCGGTTTTTTATTAAATTTTTATAAGGATTCTGGGATGCTTAGCTGTCAACCAAGTAGATGACTCAATGATCCACTATGTCTTCACCGGCAAAACCTTGGTTTTGTTTAGTTCCTGTTGCAGAAACAGATAAATACAAACGATCACAGCACATCAGAGATTCTCACAGCCATGGACCTTCTCTCTGTCTGTCCCCATTATTCTAGCTTTTGAGGCAAGAAACGATTTTTTTTCTATAGAACCGGTTTGATTGGTTCGACGGTTTAACCATGGTTCAATGAAAACTCGACGTTTTGAAATTCAACCCGTATTTAGCTGAACCGGAAGGAAAATCTTATATCACCGGTCGGACCGCCAGTCGGGTCCGGTTTTAATAACACTTAGTTCCCCGACATATTCTATGTCGAACCAGTTCCCTCGATCTGTTTATTCCGAGGAGGAATTCCTAACCAAATCCCGTAATAACTAGAGAGAGAAAGAGAGATGGAGAGAAAGGAAGAAGAAGAAGCAAGCGAGGCAGCTCGTCCGCGGTTATCGTGCATGAAATGCTTGGACTCTCTCGGATTTTGCTACTGTAAGGATTCCCTCTTTTTATTTAAACTCTTAAGAACTGCTTTTGAATTTCTCATCTTCACTTCTTCCTCTGATTTTAATGCGAGATTTTATTTTCAGACCTGAAAAAAAACATCCAGTCGTTCTAATTGTTACGCATTAAATTAATCGGATCTCAGTGTAAGTTTTTAGGTTTTATTCTCTAAGGTTTGTTTTTAATTGATTATCTAATGTTGTTATTTTTCAAACCAATTACATTAGTTACGAAACAGTTCATAATTTTAAATTTAGGGCTGGAAACTTTGTGAAAGCATGAACTTAACGAATCTGTTGATACTAACAATGAGTTGGGCATCTTATGAATCTGGATTGGGTGAGCAAATTGAGTCACAAATTTGAGTTCGAACAAGTCCTAATTACACTGCGGACGTACAGAGCATGCTCTCTCTCTTGGTTTTTTACGTTCTTTTTGCACAGTTTGTGGAAGGAGAATTGAGAGCTTTTTCATTGGAGCCATTAAAAAGATTTGATGGACATAGATGATGATAGTGTCAAGTTGTTCTGGTTGATTCCACATAATCAAATATGGCAATTCTCCACTATGTAAATGGATGTTTTTTTTTTTTTTTTTCGGCAAATAACTTCTCTATATGATTTGGGAATTTAGACGCTTGGTTTTAAAAATGCACATCTTGCAAAATATTGCGCATAGCAAGGTAAGGATCATGGTAAGCCTCAAGGTTTTGTGGTTTCTCTTCCTTGCAAAATTACGTTCATATGGGGTGTGGAGGTTCTCATTATGGGGACACATATATCAATCTATCCATGAATCAGATGACCAATTTAATCCGCTACTGAAGTTCTTGATGCATTCAACTTTAACTATCATATATTTTCAATTGCTCCACCTCAAATCTTGGCTTGAGTTTTTTTTCTTTTTTCTTTTTCATATTAAAATTCTATGCTGATGGTGCAGCCACATAGCAATGATAAACTTGATCACGAGTAATCAATTGTGGCTTCTATTCTAATATCTACATTGAGATGACTAACTAAATTTGATAGTTTTAGCTGAGTTCTTGCCTTTATTCTTCTTTGGTAGGAAAGTAGCATTTCCTTCAGAAATTGTTTTGTTTCTTGGTATGAAGTGCGATACCTTTTTCACTAGTCATGCTGCATTCATGTATTCAGTATTCTTGAACGAACTTTTGCTCTATGCTTGTAGCATGATATGTGAACGTTATATTCTCAATTAGTTGTTGTTTTGTTCAGCTTATCCAGTTCGTTTACATTTTTCTAAGACATTGCCAAACTGATGGGCATTTACTTTTGACAGCTCCTGTTTACCAGATGCAGCAATATTACAGGCTTGGAGCTCTTGACAACTGTTCTGAGAAGTGGAGTGCTCTTTTTGACTGTTTTAATCTGAAAACAAAAAGGGTTTCTGAGGCGGAGGTTGGTTTCATAACTTTGTTTTCCTCTTCTTTTTTTTTCCTCCTTGTTTTACGCAGATCATGTAGCATCTTATTTCTGGAGTTCTTGGTAAATTGATGACTAATGCATTCTCCCTTTGTACTGTCTATGGTCTAGCACAATTGGACAATATCCCTAGTGTAGGTTGTTCTGCAGTGATTTACATGCTTCACAGCAGTATAGATGCAGCCTCCTATATTTCAGTGAAAAACTGATTTCTTAGGAGAAAACCTTAATTGGTTTTTAACTTAATGGTTACTATACAGAGGAAGTGGGAGAGGGGAGTATCTATGAAGAAGTCCGCAGTCAGCTTATACCATGCTAATGTGTCATATTCATGTTCAAGACCTATTTCTTATTACACTTGATTGCTAGTGCAGTGTTTTGTCTATCCCTTCCCTCATGGAAGGTCTTGGGTTCAAAATCCATTGCGGTCGTGCCTAGGGATGTCCCCCATGTAATTCTTAGTTAGGGTCATTTACTGATGTAGAGGAGTTCATAGAGGTAATTGAGAAATCTAAGCCCAAGCCCAAGTCCAAGTCCCAAAAGAAGTCTAAGAAAAAGAAGACAAAAAAGTAATAGTAGACAGGATTGAAATCTCGGACTCCCAGTGTCAGAATCGCGTGAAATTCGCACGGTCACTTGGAAACGTCGAGATCTTCAAGATTCATCGCTTCGCCATGAATTCTCGAGAATTTAGCCAAATTCTATCGTTTTGGCCTTCAAATTAGCAGTTTTACTATTTTAGGAAAGTTTTACGTATTTTAGTAGTTTCCTTATTTCATTAGGAGTTTCTTTCAAGTTAAGTTACTAATTTGATTTCTTTTAGGTTTAGGAAACTTTAATTATTATATAAACAAATGTAAGGGACGAATTTCATTATTCTTATTCTACTTTTGCTTAATACAATTTGAGTTTCTCTTTAATTGAGAGTTAATTTCGAGTTTTTCAATTCTAAACGTGATTTAGAATTTTTCTATTATTTTTCCGCTGCGTCATTGACCCAGCTCACCTTCCAAAAAAATGTGGATTTCTTACTTAAGAAAATGGATTACCGTCAAACGTATTAAATATAAATCTCTGTATATCAATGAAGTTTACGTTAGTTTCTGGTTAATTAATAGAATATCTGCACATACGTTTTTTGTGAATAATAAATTGTCTATTGTGGCAATGGTTGTTTAAATAGCCTTTGATCTAATTCTTTTGGGAAATTTCATATTTCATACTATAATTGAATTTCCATTTGTTGGGCCCAAGCATTTGTATAACTAGTGACCTGAGCAAACTGTTAAGGGACAGCTACTTATCAGTTCTGAGACATCATTACATAAATGATAATCTCAATTTTTTTTAGTCTTTGGTAACAAGAAGCTTTATAATAAGATGCGAAGATACAAGTGAAGAAAGAGGGGAAACAAAAATTAAAGGTTGGAGGGAGCTTCACACTATAAAATACTCCAGGATGGGAAGAACCAATCTTTCTTTGTATCTACAATCAAATGCTCACATTGTGGAATTGTTTTATTAACCATCTCAAGATCTCTTGGGACTGTTATTTTTCCTTATACAGATTGAGGGTTATATATTTCATATATTGTTCTTTCTTCATGTTTTTTTTTTTTACCTTCTTCTTTACGGGTTATCTGCTAGATTATTCCCTTTATTCAAGTTTGCTATATTCTCTGATCTTAGAACTAACTTTTTTGGGTCTTCTGACCACAGGAAATTCTTCAAGCTCGAGAAAAATCGAAAACTCATATCTGGTCTTTTCGGACGAAGGAAGAAGCTTCAACTCATTGGAAAGAACTTTTTGGTCATATAGATGACATGGAATAAATGAGCAAAACTCTTCTGTATCTTTTGCAGTGTAGATGACAGTTAGGAATCCATCTTGGATTGAACCCCTTTTCACCATTATTACAGACACATACACAAACAGGGAGGGAAAAAAATGATCTGGACTGATAAAATTAGCAAATCAAATCAATGCTGAATGAATTATCCCAAAGTTTAGCTTGGGTAATGAAGATTTAGTACAATCACACCCAAACGGAAGTGAGCCAAAAAGAAGTGTTTTAATTATGTATTTTAACCATCTATTTGCCGCTTTATATCTTGTTTGCCCCCCTTTTTTGTTTGTTTTTTGTTCTGTAGTTCTTAGTGAGATTCAAATCAATTGAGGTGTGAAAATAAAAGTAGCAGGTGTTAATCTTTTTCTTCTATTTATATGCATTTTATAGGTAACTTTTCTGCAAGAATAAAAAAAAACAATAGAAAGCCCCTCAATTGGATTTTTGGGGTCTCTCTCTTTGAACCAATCAGCTAAGAATATATTGGAAAACCCAATTCTTTCATTTTATATTTCTTAATTAGTTTATTTACTTGTGCACCTTCAAACCCCTAAACCCCCACATGTCCATCACTTGGGAATCTCTCTTACTCTACCCCTCTTTTTCTTTTCTTTTTTTACTGATTTGTTTCCTTCTTTCTAAAGAAAAACCCTTATTTAACTCAATAAATATTTTAGGTTCATTAGAAGAAAAAGCACTCAAAGTGAGGCTACTATGTCCCTAAAAAATGTGACACCTTTTGAAACTCACTGCTCCCATGTGGTCTCACTGCATGCGTGGCCGTTGGGCATTCTCGGAATGCTGTTGCAGTTGGGGAGAGCCGCACCCACCATGCACATTATCTTCTTTTTCATTGGTAAGTATTTGACGGTGTCAATTTCGCTATGAAATGAGTGCATTTCACACTATCGAACACTTAGCGTAATGAAAAGAGAAGGAATGAGGGAGCACAAAATAGCACCGCAGTTTTAGGGGATCAAAAATAATTGTTGAAGTTGGATTGCGAGCTAACACCACTTGGATTTGCAGATTTTTTATTAGTTGGATGTAGTAGTTGGATGTAGTTGTCTGGTCGACAAACGGAGTATGTCCGTAGCAAGCTGACAGGTCAACCCAAAACACCCCCCCAATATTTTGGAGCTGATGTGGCAGGTGGTTTATAAAGATTCTGGGATGTCAAGTTTTATTAAAGATTTTCGACCTTGATTGCAATTTGATTCCATGCATGGTTCACAATATTCCCAAAATATACTAGAAAAGCTACAGAGTTAGATGCTGATAAAACTAGAACCTATTATGTGCAACCGGTTTTCATTTCTAACAGTTCGAGTGCTGTTATTGAAATGCTTAAACCAGAGAGTCCTAATTGAAAGGACTCGGGTGCTCACTTTTTTCTGAGTACCCAACCTTAAGATCTTCACCCTGTGCATGATGCACAGGTTATAACAGTTTGAAGATCCAATGAGCCATGGCTGACCGCTTGGGTGCTTAGGACTCACTTTTTTATAAGCACCCAAGTGCCCAACCGTAGGATCTTCACTTTGTTAGTGCCACATTGGTAACAGTTTGAAGATCCTACGGGCTATGGCTGACCACTCGAGTGCTTAAAAATAAAAATTAATCACTCGGGGTTTTTAAATCATTTTCCGATTATCAGGAATCCGAGTAATTAAATCGAATACGGGTATGGATAACACCCTCCCAAATAATAAAAAACATAGTTTTGGGTGGCTTTAGTTCCAGGCGTTTTGTGGTTAATAATGAGAGGGATTTTTTTAATAGAGTCCAGGCCGTCAACGGTCTCCCGACAGCTTTTAAACCGCAGTTTGCTTTGGCAGTGGAATTTTAATTTTAATTTTAAATATATTTTTTTTAACCCTCTCTCTTTTTTCTTTTTTTATAAATAATTTTGTTTTTCTCTTACTTTTGTTTTCTAGGGCTTTAATTTCTTTCCTTATTTATTTATTTTCTTACAGATTACAGATAACAAACTTCAATTCTGAAACGAAGGTTTAGGGATTAGAATTTTTTTTTTTAGCTTAGCTTATTATTATATTATAATCACTATTTTAATGGGTAATTTTAGCTTTTACAGCACAGCTACAGTTGACTGGATGTGTATGGGGAATGGTGCGCCTTACCCTTCTCTTCTAAGCCCATCCTAATTAAAACTGCTTTTTCTTAAAACCCCTTACTGGCTTAACAGGTTAAGAACAAAACCACTAATGTAATCTAAAAAGAGTAAATTGCTAGTATCTTACAATAATACCCTTCGTTCTTCAATGAGTTTCCAATAAAGTCCTATCCTTTTTCATATATTTCACTTCAACTTAAAAATGAGGGGATAAAAGGTAAATATGGTTTTTTATATTATTTTTTTTAAAGATTTTTGTTTAGACGATTAAGGGAAGATTATGGTTCCCCTCAAAAAAAGAAAAAAAAAAAAGAAAAGAAGGGAAGATTATGGTGATTTCAAAATTTTAAATTTCAAAATCAAAAGGTGATTTTTAACCAAATTTAGTTCTATATTTTTCATAAATAGGTGAAATTATTCAATTTTGTATATCTTTCGTCTTTTGTAATATGAAATCTTTAAAATTAATGATATAATTACAATCCCGCACAATTGTTTAAAATTCAAAATTCAAATATTAGATCAGTACGTATAAACGCTGGTTCGTTTTAATTTCTTATAATCCATATATCTGGAAATTAAATCTTAAAAGATCATTCACAACGAGAGAATTGAAGGCAGATATATCTATATTAATTGATAATAAAATTGTGTGAGATTCACATGCATGAACCACAGAGAACATAGGGTCGTTATGACACGTCATTTCTCTATAAACCTTAATTTACAATATAATTACAAAAAATGACACTTGATTTTTTTTCCACAATTAATCTTAATTCTTGAATTTGATAAAAATAAAATGAACAATTCTTTAATTTACAAAAGGAAAAATTAACCAAAAAATCGTATTTTAGGATTTAGTCCAACAAACGTTTCATTTAATCTAAGACTCCTCGGTAACTGAAACCCTCTCCGAGAGGTTTCACTGAAACCCTTTCAGGGGTCTTAGACTAAAAGAAAATATTCTTAAAATATTTTTCAAGTATGAGTTTTTAGCCAAAATCCTCTTTACAAAATAAAAAAGTAATAAAAATTGTAATGTATAAGAAATGGAAATAAATGTCCTTTCAAAAAAAAAAAAGAAATGGAAATAAATGGTGGTTTTTAAACTAAGAAGGGTATTTTCGTCACATTTTCATAAAATACTAAACGGTATTCTTGTAATCCAGCCTCTCCTCCCACTACAAAACAACAAAATCGTAATTAGAGTGCTGTTTTTATAAAATTTCTCTCCATTGATGGGGAATTGGTTTATAAGTTTCTGAAAAACTTGTAAAAAGCCTCTTCTGGCGCCATTTTCAGAGTATTCTCTCATTTGAAACAAAAATTTCATACTCTATTCTTCCACAACCCATTTTCTCTCTCTAAAAACTGCTACTTCTACTACTTTAATAACAGTTGGAAGGTTGTTAGAGTGAAGAAATCAATATATGCATGGAGGGGAGAGAGAGTACAGTTTCTGGGTCACCTACAAACACAGAGACTGAGTCTCCGGTGAGTTGTGGAGTTGTTCCACAGGTGATGGACATGGCTGTAAACATGAGCATGGAAAGAACCATTGGAGGAGGAGGAGGAGGAGCAGGAGGAGAAACCTTAGCCAGAAAAAAGAGAGGAAGACCGAGAAAGTACAGTTCCGATGGAAACATTTCATTTTCTCTCTCATCATCTCCTCGCTACTTTTCTTCATCATCTGATTACTCTGGGAAGCGGGGTAGAGGACGACCACCGGGTTCTGGTAATCGGCATGTACTTACCTCTTTAGGTAAGTTTTCTATAAAAGAAAGAAATTTATTTTGCATTTAATTGGGTCTTTTTGTTTCCTTTCCTTTCAATTCCGTTTTTTGTTTTTTGTTTTTAATTTATCTGTTCTACTGCTTGGGTTTCTTTTTGATTTGGTGTTTTTCATTTTTATCAATCTGGGTTTCTTTCTAATTGTGCAAGTTGTTTTCAGTGTTTACAGTTATTACAATCGTCGTAGTCAAAATTTTAGCTTAAAAGGTCATGAATTAGGTGATTTTGTGTTATACCCCTTAATTGATAATTGGACTAAACAGGGGAAAACAGGATAATTTTGTGAAATTTTTCTTTGATTTACTAAGTTTTGGCTTTTTTTGGGAAAGATGAGTAAGAATGAACTGTAATGCATGCTTAATCTTGTATCTGTTTTCCCTTTAAAGGAGAGAGACTTTATTTGTATCAGATTGGAATAATTGGATCAAACAGTTCAAATGTATCTTATATTGACATTCTATGATATTTGAAGGTGAATGGGTTGCGAATTCGGCAGGGGGAAACTTCACTCCACATGTAGTGACTATAAATACAGGAGAGGTAACATATTTGTAATGAAACTTATTGTTTTTGTAGGTCTTGTATTCAATTATATACAATTTTTTCTTCTATTTGTCTGGTTTCTTTAAACACCAAAAGGGAAAGGATCTGGAGAGTGTTTTTATACGCTGATAATTACATGACATGATCTTTTTTTTTTTTTTTTTTGGTAGGATGTTGCTGCAAAGATATTTTCATTTGCTCATAAGGGTCCTCGGGCTATTTGCATTCTCTCTGCCAATGGAGCTGTTTCTAATGTTACCATTCGCCAGCCCTGTTCTTCCGGTGGTTATTTGACATATGAGGCATGATCTCTAACTAGTCTTTTGCTTTCTTTCTATCCTCTTGAACAATTCATAAAACTGTCTTATAGGCCTAATTTTGAACTGTATGGATGGCGTCATTAAGTTCTCTTCTGTTTTTGTATTACTTGCTACAATTTTGAGATTGAGTTTTCTTAGTCTCTATGCTCATGTTTTTCTCGAACGCATCTGCACCATGAAGGTACTGAAGGTCATATGTAATTTGGTTTCACATTTGGGTAAAAACAATATTTGGCTTCTGTTTTTCCATAACCATGCTGTTTTTAAGTTGTTCTTTGACTTTAAAACTCAGTTACCTTCACCGATAGGCACTGATTTGGATCTTCCTGAGATGTAGCATTGCATATACTAAAATATCTTATTTCCTGCTTGACATGTAGTTTCATTTCTCCTATAAAACCATCTTTTTTTACTGCTGCAAATGGAGTACTTGTTCAGTGGTTTGGCTGGATTCCAAGCTGCAATCTGTAGTTAATTTCCTCCTTGAGCCACCCTTTTTTAACCTGTCAAAAGTATCCTCAGTATTTTCTAAAATGTTAGAAGATCTTCAAAGATATTATTGAATGATGAGAAGTTAATTTATCCCGAGGGATGAGATTTTTCACAATATTTGATTTGATTCTATTAGAACTATCATTCTACAGTGGAAAGATTTATTTATTTATCTCTCCTTTTTTTCTACATTCACAATAAAGAAGCTTGTTCTGTTAAAATTTAATAACTAAATGCTTATGTTGTACTTTATATGTTTCCTTTTAAAATAAGAAATCACAAAAGTAAAAAAATCTGCTGAAAATTCCCATGGAAAAAATTAATGAGCTCGACATGATGATTAATTTTTTTTGTTTTGTTCTGGAACAATTTTCCCTGTCAAGAACTTAGTGTTGCCAGTGTTGCATCGTATGGTTTCATACACTTAATAATTACTTGGACTCAAGAGGACCAGAGATTGCATAACTGTATATACCACTTGAGATGACTTCATTTAGTATTGATGACTTGACTTTTAGTTCGAGTTAACATTTTTCCCCAGGCACAAGATCCGTGCCGATATTGTCATGCGTTATATTACCCAAATATGGCAAGGATATGAGGCTCATACAGTGTGGATATGTATAACTGTAAATCTGTAATGATGACTGATGACTTCATATTTGAAATGAAAAATTTAGCTAAGTACAGTCCTGAATTTTTACCTAATCCTTAAATGTGGCATACTTTCTCAATCCAACAAGAAAATTTTCAGATTTATTCCATTGGGATTAATTGTTTATTTGAAAATGAATACACCTTTATTGGGAGGATGGGTTCCTAATCCTTTCTCATGATGCAGGGTCGCTTCGAGATACTGTCTTTATCTGGATCCTTTTCGTTCACTGATACTGGTGGTGGTGTACGTAGCAGAACTGGTGGGTTAAGTGTCTCACTGGCTGGCCCTGATGGTCGTGTCATCGGTGGCGGGGTTGCAGGTTTATTAACAGCTGCTAGCCCAATCCAAGTAAGTCCTTGCTACATTAACTTGCCCATTACTTTTTTAAAAAAAGCTTCAAACATTACCTATGTTTATCAGGATTGTCAACTATTGGATGAATATATTCTTATGGCCCCGCTGTAACATTCTAGTGATAATGTATTATAGCTATTGTTTTACCAGAATTCTTTACAACATGAAACAAAGTGCATTCTGTAACTCAGAACCTTCATGTGTGGGGATATTATAGGCTTGCATTGCAGGACCCAAGTGTGGACTGAAGGGTGCATATGTTGCCTTATGTGATTTCTCTACACATGAAGCCTATTTTTATATAATAGAATTGAACAGAGAAATATGATTCATGTTTCTGACCCCAACTAGTGATAGGAGTAGAATCAGTAGATAAAGACATTAATTTTCAATTGAAACATATGTAACCATGAATGAGGTTAAAATGGTGTTTTGAAGGTGGTATATGGAATTCTTTGGGTTCCACCTATTGTTCTCTTTGGCCAAAGAAGCCTGATACAGATCATCCTGATCCATGTGATTAAAAAATTTGGGCACTAAATGAACGAGTAGAAACCTTCCTTCCTTTCCCCAAGCTAATTACCAAGAACTTCCATAATTATATCACACAAATAATTTGACAAATCAAATGGTTAAGTCATCAGCCGGGGTTCAGTTTTCGGTCTTGTCTCCTCAAATAAATGATATTCAGGTAGGTTATTGACTTGCATTATGTTTATACTTAATTAGCCAATCTGTAACTGATACCACTCTTACCAAATTGTAGTCTCAATGCTACAATTATGTGAAGTTTACTTACAGAATCAACTCCTGTTAGTGCCATCAGAACTGAAACTTAGCCACGTATCTTAAGACTTCTGTATAATTTTAAATCCCTGATTGCTAACTTTTTATGAACTTATCACTATACAAAGTTCTTGTTCTACTCTTTATTGAATATGGAACATTCATTATAGAACTGCAACTTCTTGAATGTTTAAAAAGGTTACTGAGGCGTAAGACTCATCTAAGCCAAAAAAAAAAAACGCAATATATATTTTACACACCTTAAAAACTCCTTAATTTAGTTTATTGCTTTCAATAGCGTAATGATGTCAAACAATAATGAATACATTAAAAAAATAAATAAATAAATAATAAGAATCAAGAATCAAATAGAGAAAATAAACAAAGAAAGCAATCAACCAAGCAGGTGGTACTGAGGTTATAGCCTTGAGGCTTAAAGTGACCACCTCACCTTGAGGCGAGCCGCAAGGTGTAAGCTCTTCTGCCTTTTTAAAGTAGATTTCTTCACAAACTTCAAAATAATATTTACTGTGAAATTTTTGAAATACTACTAGGTTGTGGTGGGGAGCTTCGTGCCAAACAGTCATAAGGTGCAAAAAAAGAAGCACTATCTTGAACCTTCAAGGGCTTCTACCGTTCCAAGTTCTGCAAATGTTGTTACAGCTGCAAGACCCATCTCTCAAGCAACACCTGATGATGATAACGTTGCATCACCAACTTCAACATTGCCGGAGCAAAACCAAGGAGAAGCAGAAAATAGTACTAGCAGCAATCACAACCCAAACTCCACTTTTTTCCAAAATGTTGGTTGGCAAGGCTCCCAGTCCGCATCAGATCAGAAACCATCTCCTGACATTAACGTGAGCATGCCTGGTGAATAGCATATTAAGGTTTGTTTCTGTTTCTCTGTTTATTTTTACTTGTTATTATTATTTTGTTAAAATGAGGGATTTGTGGAAACATTTTTTGTCGAGTTACCAAGGTCTTATTTTTTTCGCGAGAATGATCTCCTCCTATGCTGAAATTTTAATCACAATGAATCATCCACTTTACTGTTAAATTTCAACCAACTTTTGATGGGGTTAATAGTTTTAGAACGATTTGATTTTTTGTGGGGTACTCACCATGTAGATCATCCTTACAAAAAATCAATAAGCTAGAAGGAAGAGAAATAATATAGTCCTAAAATTTAACTTTTACTTATCGTTCTCATCTAATACTAATAACATTAAGGATGATTTTTCTGTTAGGTGTACTTCTATTCGAGACTTATAGAGATCGACGAGACGAGCGAAAAGAGGCTGACTAACTACTATTCAGTTATTGTTGCTGTAATGCTTCTTCTGCTTATGATAGTTAAAACTTAAACAAAAGAACATGGGATTAAATTGTTGTTGCTAAATTTCTTTTTTTTTTACATAGTTTTACTTGAGAGAGTTACAGTTGGGTCTTGTCCATACAAGCTCTCCTCAAGGATTTATAGGTTATAGGGTAGAAAACTTTTGCTTTTAGGAGGCCCTGTATGGGGTAACCAAAACAGAAGCTTTCTGTGGTAAACTATCAACTTCTTTTCAAATTTTCTGTTACATCTGAAATGCTTGAGGGCCTGCAGTTAATGGTTATTCAGAAATAATTTCTTGAGACTATATTATTGTGTCAGAAAGGTGAGGGGATGGGTGGAGTTGGTCTGTGGCCCACAAAGGTGTAGGGCGCCTTCTCTATCATATACTTCTGATCAAGAAACTAACAAGTGAGATAGAAGGGTTTTTTTAGTCATATGCTCCCGGGACCTTAATCAAACATCATTGACAAACAGAAAAACATGACTAGAGCTCCACATTTGTTAGTTTAAGCACAAAATGATTATAGTGATTTTTGTTTCTCAGTTTTTTAGAAAAAAATTCATAAATTATTTTTGTAATAAAAACCCTTCGAGGCCGTTTGGCAACCACTTAAGAAGTTGCTTTTTGTATGGTAACATTTTTTTAAAGTTACTTCTTTTTGGAGCAAATTTTTTTTGTTTTTCTACTTCTTAGAAGTTGCTTCTCCTCGAGTACCGTGTAACAACTAATAACTTATCATTTTTTTAGACTTATAAGTCAATAGTTTGCCATACTAACTTCTCTTTATTTTTTACTTCTCAAAAGAGCTTTTGCTTTTTTTAGAAGCAGAAGTGCTTCTGCTTCTGGTTGCCAAACGCTCTCTTCACTTTTTTAGCGGTGGGTCTTAGTGTGTGTACGGTTCCCAATCAGTTTAATATATAATAAAACTTGGTTACTCAACATTGAAAAAGAAAAAAAAGAAAAAAGAAAAAAGTATTGATAGCACAGACCTGGGTTCAAGTCCCGCCACCACTGAATTACTGATTTCATTAAAGACAGGTTCACCTTCCAAAACAAAAAAGAAAATATTTTAAACTTTAAGTAACTACTCTCATTAAACACAAAGCTATCAAATATGTAAAAACCTTTGAACTGTTGAACAACCACTTGCTCTAAAAGTTCAAACTGTTAGAGAGAAGCGCAACACTATATATCTTTCTTTTAATTCAACAAAGGTGGGCCACATTCATCCAACACTCCCCCTCAGAGCTAGCATGTAGGAATTTATCCCAATATTTTTCTTAAGAGCTAGACTTGAACCCATGAGTCCTCTTTAGATTTACGGCTCTAATACCATGTTGAACTATCGGTTACTCTAAAAGCTCGAACTGTTAGAGTGAGGTGCAACAGTATATATCTTATGATTAAGTAGGGGTAGACCACATATTTCTTTCTTTTAATTCAACAAAGGTGGGTCATATTCATCCAGCACTCCCCCTTAGAGCTAGCATGTAGGAATTTATCCCAATATTTTTCTTAAGAGCTAGACTTGAACCCGAGTCCTCTTTAGATTTACGGCTCTAATACCATGTTGAACTATTGCTTGCTCTAAAAGCTCGAACTGTTAGAGTGAAGTGCAACAGTATATATCTTATGATTGAGTAGGGGTAGACCACATTCATCCAATAGAAACAACCAATATTTGTTTTTAGACTACTAGAACTCGTGGCCAAGGCTAAACAGGTTTCATCATACATTAGCAAACAATCGGTAAGTGTTGGCATCGAGAACTATTTGTCGGACCGCCGCTACTCCTGCGATAACTGCTAGTGTTGAGAAGACAACAGCAATCGTGGTGTTTAGCCAGAAAACTGGTTTCCGTTGGGAAGGTCTAAACGTCAAGTTGAAGAAGACCACCGGCAAGGTAAAGTCGAGTGGCATGAACCCAAAAGCTCCGATCAATGCATTGATGTCTCCAAAGAATGGAAGCATTGCGGCGATTGTCGCCGCTAATACAACTGATAATGATCGGGAAATCAATCTTGGGATGACGTTCCGAGCAGAGAATTCAGTGCTTTTGGGGTCGCAGAATTGCCTTTCTAACAACTCGTTCGTGGGTTGCAAGTAAACCTGTGTTCGAAAAAAACTTATCATGTGAATCACAAACATTATTATCCTATAGTTCGGGTTCCAGTACCAAAACTGGAATAAAAAAGAACTGGAACCAAAGACGCTGATAATGTATTAACTATCAAGAATGGTTCTTACCACACTAACTGCGGATAACTGTAGGAGAGTAAAGACGTTGGTCATCAAAAGGAACCATTTTGGAACCAAAGAATTGCCGTTTTCATCCAGGAAGTTAGTGAGAATGATTCCAGCGGCATTGTTCCCAAACGCCCAATAGCCGGAGATTGCAACGCTGAAGAATGTAGCGATCACTACGGTGTAACAAACAGATAGTCCTTTGAACATCTTTCCCTTCACCGGTGGCGCTAATGTGGCCTGTAAATTAAACACATGGTCAGGTATTGTCAAGTTAGCACCGGGAATGATTTTTTTTTTTCCCCCCAAAGGACGACAAGTGTCTCAGATCAGCACTACTATTAGGGCCGATCCTTACATCTGTCCAGCAGGACAGATTGAGGTGGCGTCCATCATCCACCATCCTTTGTATTTGTGTGGGCCCCACATATATACAAATGATGGTGGATGTGAGATGCCACCTCAATTTGTCTAGCAAGACAGATTATGAGTCCAGTTCCAAAATCATTTTCCATCTCATCACATTGTATTGGTTATAGATAAAAACGCAAACCTGAATTTCTGGAATAATTCCGTTCCCAAAGGTAGTTGCGATGATGGCAATGGCATTAAATACACCAAACACCCGATTTACACCGTTACTTCTCAGAGAATAGTCCTTGGGTGGGGCTTTTGAGGAGTTCCCTATATTACCCTTACTAATTAGATCATTGTTGTTAAAGAAAATAAAAACAAAATTACTAACATAATCCATGTTCATAAATTATTTGATATTAATAGTAAGGGCATTCTGGTCATTTTGACTTTTTACCTACGTAGATGGAACCGGCAGTGGCACAGGCGCTGTAGGCAAGACAAAGCAACAAAGCGATGAGGTTGATGTGGCGGAGAGAGTGAAAAGATGGGATTTGGGCTAAAATCAAAAGCAGACCCCCAAATATTATCACAAAGTGGTACAACTTCATGGTCTCATCATCTGGGCTCGACAGCAAATAAATTGTCTGCAGTGAAACGTAAAAAAAAATTGAAGTTTTTTTTTTTCACCTGGCAATCCATTTTTTACTGGGAATATTATTAAGACTTTCAAAATCAACTGATGTAAATTTTTAGGGTGGGAGATACTGACCTTCATGCACTGTCCACCAAGAAGCGTAGAACCAACAACGGCACCATAGCAGACTATTAGCTGAATGGGACCCACGTAATAGCGACCCCAATTTGGACCTAACAAATCACAGCCGTTAAAAAAAAAAGAAAAGCCCATTTTGAATACAGTAGTACCCCACTAACTACTTCCCGGTGGTGTCGTTTTGAACTTCTACATTTACTAGCAAAGAGTGGAGGAATAGTGTCACGATAAAAAAAAAAAATGAGTGAAATGAGCTATTGGATTCGAGTGTTTTACCCCTGCAATTCACGGAGTCATGAAGGGGGATTAGTGGCATGATCAACTGCTATTTTGATTGGATGATCTTAAGAGAAGATTATATATCTTTGATGACAAGAGACCCTAAGTGTATTATCATGTGTAATTAATTAGGGCCCATCCCAAAATCATTTTCGATTAATCAATCTGTTTTGTTTGCTATTAGGGAGCCATAATCCCTGCTCATCGCCTATTCCAAAAATAAAATCCAATCTTTCTCGGCCTTATAAGATCCTTAGTTACAGCTAGTTATGAGCTAATTAATATAACAATTAATTAACGATATTCAACCACGAGAAAAGATATGTCAAAGTACATACTTAATTAGTTTAATAATATTAAAAAGTTGATTATGCTAGTTGGATTCTCTTACACAAATTAAATAAGAGGAACTTAATTCTAAAGTAATATATCAAAGAACCCTAAAACTATAGTGCTTAATTCATAAATTCGTGCTTCGCATGAATATTGATCAGATGCACAGTACTGGTCAAGGGTTCAAAACGTGGTGGCATGCATGCATACATCCATCAACAATGGCATCTAGCTAGGGACTACTTAAGGATTTGGGAACGCTTATGATAACGTGTGGGCCGGCCGGGAGCTTTGATACCCTTGCGTTTTTGTCTAGTGGATTGATTCTTTAATGCTATGCTATGGGGTTCCAAAACTAGTCGGTTGTGTTTTTTAATCTAATACTAAACTTGAGACCGAAGCAGTACTCTCTTTTTTTTTCTTTTTTTTTTTTTTTAATTTCATAAAAATATCTCGAAAGGCTTAATTCAAATGAGCCTTGTCAAGGATTCAAATCAAATAGTTTGTAGTCTAGTATTTTGAATTATCAAAACATGCACGGATATTTAACTCCAATTCCACCTACGGTTTAACTTCCCACCGCCTCACTAATTACAGTCTTTTAAGTTTAGTTTAATCAGTATGTAATTGTTATACAATCAATATGTTTTTATGTTGAATTTAAAAAAAAAATGTTGACCAAGTTTGAAGTGAAAATATGAAGCAATATTTTTTTTTATTTTTTATTTTTCTTGTCTCGTAACCCTTATCAAAACTCAGTCTGATAAATTAAAACGCATTTTCAAATGATTTGGCGGGTGTAAGGTACGTAGACTTAGTCATGCATACATAGCAAAGTCTTCAATGTTAATGTTATGTCTCTACTGAATGTCGGTCCCATCATTTATGATGAATGCTTCCTTTTACTGATTTTTTATGCCCTTAGCATTTTCCTGAAAATAATATATATATATATATATAGGTGATCAGAAATTCACAATATTAGAGCGGTCCAATCTACAGCTAACTGCTTGGTTGTCCTGATCTATTCTAATTTCAAAGTTGTTGTTGTTGGGGTCGTGCACAGCGTAGTAAAGTTGTTGCGTTTATCCTTTGGTAGAAGGCTTTAATGTGTATGTAAGTCCTCCTTTGTAAATTCTCTGCTTTTCTTCTCATTTTCTTTTAATAAGATTTTAATCTTTCAAAAAAAAAAAAAAAAGTTGTTGGGCTTATAGATAAAACCCACGTGACAAAATAGCAGTCAATATAACTTTTTTTTTATTTTTTTATTTAAAAAAGTCAACTTTATCGACTCCAATTTAAGGAAAACTCTGAGTGTCCTGCTACAACATGACCTCACGGCTCCTTTCTTTCGCCCATGCACACTTCCTTCCTTCCAAGACTACCCGCGCTTGTTGCTACAGTTTTGATGTTGCAACATGCAGTGCGCCAACACAAGCAATAAACTCGCAAGCCTGACGCAACACCGCAACACCCTTTTGATATCCTATCTGGGCCCACTAAAATTATGAATCTTTGCCTACTTTTTCTTGCGGATGACTTAATTATTGCTTCCACAATTTAATACGCACTAAAAAAGTTGAGTCTCATAAAAATGGTCAATTTTGTACTACTTACTTAGAGTAACACCTATCCCTCTTCCATCATCATCATCATCATCAATTGGATGTGGTGGTCATATATGGGACCGACACTCACTACACAAGTAATAACTCTGTAACTGCTAGTGTTATAATGGTGGTAGCTCCTAAGGCTGCGACATCATTCAACTGGTGTCGCAGTTTCTGATATTGATCAAAGAGTGGCTCCACATATATTGCAAGTTGTTTTAATAAAGAGAACGTCAAGAAGTCATATACATTTTATTTTAATGATGAATATTTTTCAACGAATTGAAACCAGCAATAGAAAAGCTGTAATTAATAATAATAGTATAATGATATTACGGTTGGGTACCTTACCTAAAATGTCTACAGCCATGTCTCTGAAACGAAGGTGTCGCCTTCCCAACTGTGCATGGTGTTCAAGTACCAGCGAGATCAGGTTGTACGAATAAAACGTCACCAGAGCTCCGATGATTAGGCACACCACTCCAGCCACCCATCCCAAGGAGGCGAACGCGTAGGGGAGGCTGAGGAGTGGCGGAGCCACGATCGATGTCGTCAGATGGTATCCACAGTGTATCCATGACCCTATATATATATACATATAATTAATTACCAACAAACACACAAATAATTAGGATTAATTCATCCCAGATTTTAGTTAACTAAAAAAAGCCCACTTAATTAATTATAACTAATTGATGAAATAGTGGGGAAAAAAATATAAATTAATTTTTTTTTTCAAAAAAGATAGGATGATTTAGTCGTGAAGTTGGAGAACAGATTTAATTTGCTTCAATTCTTACAAATCTGCTGCAAGGTTGGTTGTAGATTTGGGTCATTTGTTTTTTTGTGTGTCAGATGAAAAGTAGATTTTCATCTCTGTCATCAAATAAATTAAATCAACTTGATTAAGTTTGATGGACTTGATTAGAATTTGATTTTCGATCGAGAGCTTGCTAGCTAACTTGCAAATTAAAGATCGGGTGAAACTAAACGAAATGATGATATAGATTGATCTATATATAGTTATATGAATTGATGAAATTACCTTTGGATTTGAGGACGAACAGAGCACCAGCATCAAGTTGCTTTTGATCAGTAGTAGTACTGATCTGATCAGCTGTTATTGAAGAAGCAGAAAAGGGGGGATGATGATGATGACGACCTTCTTGATAATCAGCAACATCTCCTGCATGAACTGCTATGGGATTTGAGGGCCGCCCAATTGTACCCATCTCTCTTATTTCTCTCTTGTTTCTCTCTCTAGTTTGTATATATACAGGGCAACTGTTGTTATAGAAGAAGCACATACGACCATGTTCATTTTTATAGTAGTGAACTAGTGATCATAAACCGAATTCAATTATTAAACACGATCGATAAAATCTTTTAAAAAAAAAAACCTTAATTATTAATTAAAGGGAAAATTAGTCAAAAACCCCTACTTAAAACGCATTTTAGTATTTAGTCCAACAAACGTTTTCATTTAGTCTAAAGCCCCTGGGAATCTGAATGAAACCCTCTAAATTACACACGAAACCCTATGAGTGAAGCCCCAAAACCGTAGACTAAAAGAAAACATTTGGACTAAATCTTAAAATATTTTTCAAGTAGGGGTTTTTAGCTAAAATCCCCAATTATTAAACATGAGAAAGAAGCTTATCAACCATAACGTTAGCCCAATCGGCTTAGCACCCATTTGTTTTTTGTTATTGGGCCCACCTCTGTCACCCACTACTAAACCTTCTTTTTACTTAACGTTCAACGTTCTTATTTTCTTCTTCTGTCATTTTAGAAAGGGAGATTGTTGCTTACACCCTATTTGTATCCCTAATTTTGGGCACACGCTTACATGTTCATTTTTCAATTGATGCATCATTAAATTTGCCAACTTATGAAACAACCACGAGGACGACACGTAGCGATTGTATCCAAAATTAGGTACATAGCTTATTGGGTACACAATATTATGTGCCTCCAAATTGTCAAAATACTAAATTAGACATACATGCTTCCTAAAACTTAGTGAAACTAATGACTTCGACTAACTTAATTTTAAGAAAAAAATTGACCATTTATGTTAATTTACACCTGATTCTAATAGCTTTTGGCCTATCTAAATCAGATGAGCAATTTTTGTCGTGTTAGATTGGATATCACGTAAAGAACTTTATTAGTACTCTACTTTACTCATTGTTCAATTTGGATACACACGCACAAATGTCTATTGAGAGCCGAACTCAGAATGGTTATTCGATTCTTTTTTCTCTTTGTATATTCCTATAGAAAGATGTAGGCCTTACAAACTAATATATAAAGATTCTATATTATTCTAGTCATTGCTAATTGATTTTGAGTTAGATACCTATAAATTTAATATGGTATTAGAACACGTGATAGTTCAAAGACCACGCATGCTCCACATCACTCAAAAACCAGTCAGGTTTAGGGTTTGATAATCTTGACCCAGTAACCCGCCAACCTACCTAGGGTCGACGGTAATTCGACCTGTTGCTGTTGCCACCTCTAGTTTTACCCTTTGCACCCCTTCCCACCTGATTGGGCCATCTAAGGCCCATGATCCGTTTTATGGTCTTTCTCTCACTCATTATGGCTATGTGTGGGTCTGGGCCTAAAGCCTGACTCCGTAGGTTTAACCTGGATACTTCTGTTTAGCACCAAAATTAATTTGGTCCCAAAAAGCATTTTCAAATGAGTTGTTACTTGTCAATTCAAAAGGAGACTTGGTCATAAGTCATAACAAATTCGTCAATGTGATGTTTCTATTTTAGTTGCTAAATCAGTTGGAAAAGCATTTCGAGACAAGCTTTTGGTAACCCCTAGCATTTTCCCTTGATTTATCATAACATTTTAAAGAAGTTATAGCACTTACTAAATTCATTAAACCAGGCCAAACCAGGCCCAGGGAGTAATAAAAAAGATTGGGCCTACAACCCATCAAAAGGCATAGTTTAGGTCTCCTCCTATAAAATCGAAACCCATCACCCCCCACACTCCTATAAAAACGTAACCCACCATCATCCCACGATTCCATTTAGAAGAATTTCTAAACACACGTACTCTCTCTACTCTCTCAGACACAAAAACGAATACAGAGGTTTCGCTTGTTAATGGCGGCCATAATGATGAAGAAGAAAATGTGAATCGAAACAGGATTGGAAAAGGAGTCAGTCTCCTTAATTTCGAGTGGTGTTAACTCTCTTTGCATCTGTAATAGCCGCAGCGTTGCAGGTCTGGGGAGTGTCACATCTTCGAGGTATTGTTTTTAATTTTAAATTCTTGTAAAACCTCTGTTTTTTTTTTTTTTTTTTTTTTTTTTTGTATTTTCGATTTAGATTCGTTATATTTTGATCAGCAAAAGAGAATTAATTAAACGGGAAAGAGGTCCGCATCAGATAGATTTAAACGAAAAACCCAACAAAAATTAAAGTTTTAATTGGGTTCATAATCAATTGGGTTAGTTGATGGATTCTGTTTAGACCAATTGGTGATTCACTACTACAAACTGCGATGAGAAATAATAGTAATAATGTTCATCAGAATCGCTACTTGAAACCACAAAACTTAGTGGGTTCTGGAAAATATGACTGTGTTTTTTTTTTTTTGTCAGCAGGACTTTATGAGGTTTATTAGATCACTCAGAGATGAAGAAAAAAAAAATTGGGTTGATTTTAAATGGGTTTTGATGCATTTTAGTTTTCTTGTGATAGAAACTTTGTTGCATTTCTGATTCTTGCATATTGGGATCACTATGTCATGTTTGTTGGTTTGATTCTCCCGTTTACTCTTTCAGTCGTTGCCTGGGTATATCGTCCTGTATCTATCGAAAAAGTGTCTCTCTTTACTCTTATTTGATTGATCACTTATCTATCTTCTTTCATATCTATTGGAGAACCAGTATTTTGGTCAAATATAAAATGACTATCATGGATGTATCCGAAAATTCCTTTTTTTTTTTTTTTTTTTTTTTGTTTGTTTTTGTTTTACTTTTGCTGATATTGTTGGAAAGATTTATCCATGTTAACGGTCATTGAGATTTCTGTCTTTGTAACTAAGTCAAAATCTTGAATGTATTATGACTTTTCTGGGGAATGTGTTGTGGGCTTCCAACTCCAGATAACCGTTTCAAAGAAAAGAATGAGCAGAAATATTTGATCAAAAAGTAAGCTAATAAGCTTGCTCCTTGTGAAGCAGTAGGTACTTTGCTTAGTGAAAGAGATGATGCATGTATGAAGGATTTTTGTGGTAGCACTTTTGAGAACGTTGAATTAACAGGGAGATCCCCACAAAAATAATTTTGCAAGCTGTCGAAAACTTATTGAACCAGGACAAATGAAGGTTCAGATGCTGGAAAACGGATGCCATGCTCGAGCAATGAGGTACCATAGGAACTTGGATCGTCCATCAAAGTTTCTCATTATGTGCTTGAATTCTATACAGAATGCCTTGCTACATAATGGTACCTTCAATAATGATACGGACAAGCATTTGTTGGTTAGCGACTGGGGATTTGAGTTCTGGAAATGTTTCTCATCTGGGTCAGATATCCTGGAGACAACTGGGGACTGTTCTTCGATAGAGCAGATTGGATGGATGGTGTCTACAGCCGCTGATCTTATTGTAGGAATGGAGCAACAAGGTCTACATATTGCCAGCCCTTTCCTTTTATTCCTTGTACCATCTCAAGAAAAAATCCATCAAGGTTTGTGTTGATACAATTTTAAGCTTTCTTAATTCACATTTGCAGCTTGTGTTGTCTTGTACTTCATTATTATCCTTTTACAATTCTATGATTAGTTCTTGTTATGGATATTTGTTGGAGGGGACATCCTCGAAATAGCTCAGTACCTAGCTATCTTATTACATATCTATGTGTGCATTGCTTATTCTTGAAGCTTACTGATGTTTATTTCTTATTATGGCGTGATATTCCTAGTGTTACTAGTGCTAAAAAAAAGATATTCCTAGTGTTACTATAGTATTTTTCTGATGCTCAGATCACAATCTTTGCTCAGGTACGGTCAGTCTGCAAACCTCTCAAGGCACATGGAATACACACGGTGAGCGTACATGCTGGTGCCTCGTTAGATCACCAGATTCATGGGTGAGTATTGGATCTGAATTTTTGACAATTCCTTATTTTTTTTTGCAAAACTGGATATTTACTGATAACTGGAAGATATGCAAATGAAGGTTTTGATCAATGGAATTTATTTGAAGGATTGACCATGTCGGATGTTATTATAGATTTTCTTTGTCTGTGTAAATAACTGGACAGTTCTGTTGGTTTGATCTAACAAGCTGGCTCCATGTTGACTACTAAGCACACAAGACTTTAGGCACTTCTGTAAAATTTTGTTGCTGAATTTTTTGGTTGTGTTGAAATATGTCTTTAAAATACAGTAAATAGGAAAAAGGAAGTTTATATTCTATTTAGTATTTACATGCTAATGGAAAGGTGCCAGTCTGAAGTTTCTTAGTTTGTGAGCAATCAGAAAGATACAACTGGAAGATTCTCGTTTTCTCTCTCCCTGAAAACTTTTTGTCGTCCTACAGTTTAAAGACTTGTGAGCCTGAGTTCATTGTTTCCACCCCTGAGAGATTTTTGGAGCTCATTTCGTTAAAGGCCATTGACTTATCTGGTCTATCCTTATTGGTAAGGTGCTAACTTGGTACTGATGATTCATGAATACAGTTAATTATTTAGCTCCCCTGACCTTGAGCTACCTTACAATTTTAATTTACATTAGTTGTTTGCTCCTGATTCATGTTTTTTGGCACTTAACAGGTTATTGATGGATTGGGAAGCTTTATAAGAGGTGGTTTTCTAGATAAGATAAAAATCATTAGGCAATCTATTCGTGATTATTGCCAGACAGTAATTTTCAACGATAGTTTTGGAACCAGTTCTACTGCAGCGGTGCAAATTCTACAGGATGAACCTATCTGTAGATTGTCCCTTAGTGATTCAATAGCTAGTCAAAGTGCTTGCATCTCCCAGAATGTACACACATGTACTTCAGAAGAAAAGCTATTGAAGGTATGCACATTTGAAAAGTTTAACTTACAAATATGGCTTATGTTGAAGTCCAAAACACATCTCTGATATTCCCTATGTTCCCGGGAAAGGTTGTCTTGGGATTTCTTGCTCAAAGTAGGGTTCCATTTTTATGTCATCATTTCAAGCTTAAATGTATAGTAAACTTATGTTCTTGATGTTTGCAGGGTATACAAATTCTAAATCAGGAATATGGTAACTGTTTATTCTCCGAGTATCCTAAGGTGCTATTTGTAGGAGAAAGTGGGAAAACGCATATCTTGGCTGATAGTCTCATTGCAAAAGGTTACTCCGTCTCGAATGACGCCCCCTCTGATAGTCTGCAAGAAGTTAACAGGTAATTATGCCAAACAAAAACAGAACTCTAATGTGCCCACCTTAATACGGAAAAAAAAAAAAACTCATTCTTGTTTTTAATAATGTTTGCAGCGAAAAGAAGCCTGTTGTGTTTGTGACTGATACAGAGGATGTTGAGAAAATGAGTGAATTCGAAATTGTCATAATTGTAGATTTTCCTCCATTGATCGACAACTATGTCAGTATCCTCACAAGAATGGCTCGTCACACGGTTAATGGTGTGTTGCATAGCTTCTTCTGTCAAGGCGATGCACAACTTGCTGAACCGTTGATAGAGATACTTGAACAATGTGGTCAGAGTGTGCCAGAAACCTTGAGAAAATACCTCTATTCTTCTTCATTCATGTTGAAACGCTGAAGCTGAGATTTTGATCTCACAGGGTTAATTTTTGCTTTCATTCTTTTAGATGCCTCCATGCTGAGTAATCCTAATCATGTGATCACCTCAAGTTGGAGGGGCCCAACTCTGGTGGGTTCAATGCCAACACCATTGGTCCAGGCTTGGGTTGTTTTTATTTTTCTTGCTCTGGGTTGGGCTTGGTTGAGATTTCAAGACAGACTTAAAAGTTGAGTTGGGTTTTTCTTTCTTGCTCCGGTTCCGGTTTCGGTTCTCTTGGTTCCAAAGATATAGGGTACCCTACCTAATGACACCCCCAAATTAAAGGGGAGCAGAATGGGAGAACAAAAGTAGTTTGTTTTGATGAGTTGCATTGTTCCCACAATTTGTTCATTATGACTTGATTGGAAAACAAGGATGAATTGGATGCCGTTGGTTTTTGGGGTTTAATGGCCCTAACATGTGTCCATTATTACTTGACTACTACCACTACTACAATCCCACCATCATTAGATCTTATTATTGTGAAGAGCAAAGATAGGTCTGGAATCATGATTGATAGGTAAGAGAGAGAAAAAAAAATAGGGGATTCAGATCTCATTTATGTTGGTGGTCCTCTTTACAGTCTCTCCCCCAACAAGAGGGGTCCCCTTTCCTTCATGCCCTATTGAAAGATTGTGTTTGGTTGTATTGACAACTATGTGCGTCATAACTTTAACCCACAGAAAGGACAACTAAGTTGTTCAGTATGTCCAATACATAATATAAAAATAATTCTGATCGAACCAAACAATGAAGTAGCTGTTATATTGATTTGCTAAAGTTATTTAATTAGGGCAGAGTTTATGTGCTTACAACAAGAACAGCCTCATAAATCCAAACGCTTTGTAGGCATTTCCTCAACTAGTACCTAATGTTCTCAGATATTAGATATATACCCCTGGATCTTGGTTAAATGATGCTAGACTTCAATGTTTTCAAATATTACATATATACTCCATAGATCTTGATTTAACGACGTTGATCAACAGAAAATATGACTATAGTTAGATAAATATTAGTTTGAAGTTAAATGATCAAATAATCTACGATTTTTAGATGCATCGCCTATGGTAATCTAAGAATTTAAAAGAAGAAAAAAAAAAACTAATCTATTATTTTGATTTTAAACTAGTATCCATACGACTCTAGTTAATTTTTCAGCTGCTCGAATATAGTTATGCAAAGTCTAGGGGTATGTCTATGTTTTCTAAAATGTATTGAGTACAATGCCAAATTAGCCCTAAAAATGAAGGGGGTTATGTCCAAAAGCCCTTCTTAAAACATGTGATTGCCAATAATATTTTTTTGGTACGGGTGAGTGCCAATAATTGGTGTTACAGACTTACAGTCAATGACCAAAAGGATATCTTCTTAACAATTCTTAATGTTTTACTCTAGATCAGGTGGTTAAAGTTGACATACACATGTTTCATTATTATAATTATTAATATTACTAACAAGGGGTTGTGCTCATGTTACTAATGCACGGTTTCTATTTATTAATAGAACACGTATTAAAAAGATATTATTATGATTTTTAATTAAAAAAAATTGTGATTTTTTTGTATTAGTACAACCGTTTATATAGCTAATTATGATGATGTCGACAACGAACTTTAGTTAAATCAAGTAGGTATATGCTAACAAAAAGAAAGATGGGAACCCTTTAGCTTTCAATATTAGCTAAACCTGCAAAGAACAGCTTAAAAAAGAGAAAAGGTAAAGATCGATGACTCCAGGGGCCGACTTAGGAGAGAGCTCTCTTTTTTCTTTTTTGATCAGTCTATTTGTATGTCATAGGGCTTGAATCAGATCGTTAGTACCATCTCCTAATAATTTTACCACTTTAACAGAGTGACACCTATTTAGGAGAGAGTTCTCCCTAACTAAAGCGAGGGGTAAATTTTTTAAAACGTAGATTTTTTATATAGAATTTGTTATTAGAAAACAAAAAAAAATTATATTGTGAGACATTTCAACCCAAGGTAAAATCAGCAATTTTGAATCCCTCATGACTCCAAAAGAAAATAACACAGTTGTGTTAGTTAAATTTTGGTTGATACCTAATTAACCCTATAATAACTCTGCTTGGAACAAAGGGACCAGAAAATGGGAATTTTTTTTTTTTTGAAAGAGAAAATGGGAAATTTTATTGTAGCATGGAAATGGAATCCTTGTTTTACTGCATAAGTAGATACAAGTTTGAGGGAATTGAAAAATGCCACCCACCTCTCTCTCCTTTGTTTATGAATGTAATGGGCAATTATTAATTGCATTAAATCTTAAGTAATATTTTAGTACTAGTAGTTGAAATTATTGATAATTAAACTAAATACAGCATGCATTAACCTAGGGTTCCTCATTTCAACTGTACAGGCAACGTATAGCTCATTCTGTTTTAATCAGACTTATGAGAGCACGAAACGAGACGATCGCTGTCGAATTATACCATGTGATCATATCACTGAAAAAAATTTAGCAATACATAATAAGGTAATGTGATTCTTAAATAATTGATGTCATATGAACTAATTTGTACGATGTTTTTATTTGTTCAACAATAATTAAGAACCCAGGTTTAGTTAATCTTAATTAGTAGTACTTGTTAGGAGATTAAAAAAAAAAACAGTAAAAATACAATGCAAGAAATGAAAAATATGGATACAAATTTAATTGGTATTAAGTTTGTAGGCTACCATCTCAAAACTAATTGGCAATGAGTGGTGTGACCTAGGATCATTATATATTGGGTTTGCTAGGCTCTCACATCACATGTGGGACTATTCTCAACACGCCCCCTCACGTGTGGCGTTCTTTTAAGCCTAACACGTGGAACTCTTTTTGGGTGACGTGGAGCACGTGTGGCCATTGGGCCTATCACGTGTGGGTCTGCGCTCTGATACCACATTAAGTTTGTGGGCATCCAACTCAAAACCAATTGACAATGAGTGGTGTGACCCAAGATCATTATATATTGGGTTTGCTAGGCTCTCACATCATATGTGGGACTATTCTCAACAATTGGTTCTACCGGCCGATAAAATTTGTTAAGTTTGTTTTGTGTCAGATAAGAATCTCAACTTTATAAGCAAAATTCACAGTGGACCTTTTAGATTATTACTTAACATAATCAGGTGGGAGCAGAGACTTAGAATCCTAATATATTAACGACTTAAATGTCCCACTCTGCATATCTTATTGTTAATTCATAGTAGTTGTTGTGATTAGGGTTTGTTAACTGAAGGAATGATTACACAAAAATGGCATTGACCATAATACAAAAACCCTAATAAACCAAGGATTCAATTTGTAATTAGTCAAAGATTTAGCCAAGTTTATCTTCATCAAAGTAGACCATAATTAATCTAGGTATTGGGTTATTAGGGTCAAATATTATCCAGCTTCCATTATACTACTAAATTACTAAATAGTAATTTGGGTTTTTTTTTCCTTTCTTTCTTAAAACATTAACAAGTTGTAATTAGCATCTACAAAAACCGTGAATATTTATATTTGTAAATTACCACCGCATACTGAGCAGGACTTTAAAAATGGATTGAGACATGCGGAGTCGGTGATCGAGTTAGACCCAACTCAATTTATGCTCCTCACAAGTACTAGAGATCCTTCATTTTCAATATTTCATAGAGGGAGATACTACATTTAGAGTCCACAGTCTATACTAGATTAGTGGTCCTTGACATGCATGGGACAAAATGTAGTGAGAGAGAGAGATATCAAGGTGATTTAAGGACTAGTTCAAATTACTGAAGGGAAGAGAGTTAACCAGTTTGGGAGACATTAAAAGGTGTCAACCTTGGGAGTAAAGCTAAATAAAGGTGTGGTTGATATGAGAGAGTTGTAGAGTCTAGCTCAAACCAGAAAGGAGGTTAGAGAGTGATATTTTGATATAGACGTAGAACAAGTAAATATATAAAAAGTATTCTTTAAGTTTGATAGATAGATAGGAGCTTCACAAGTATCTCATTTTGAACTCTCACCTTCTCTGTTTAGGGTTTTGGGGACAAGGTAGATGAACCATCATTTCCATGTGTTCTAGGAAGCATGAACCCCCACCAATTTTATTTTATTTTTTTATTTCCTTCCCCCACTTTTTTTTTCCTTTAAAACCCCACAAGCTAAAATAAATCTAGGGTTCTTATAAGTACTCCTACAACCACCACATAATGTTAATATACAAACAAAATCCTCAAATAAAAAATATATTTGGAACTACGATTTTACGTGTGCTCAAGTGTGTGGCTAATTAGATTGGTTCCCACACAATAGGTGATTTTTTATGTTCACGTCCATATCCAACAACCACGCCCTTGACCACATGTTAGCACATCACAATAACCCTGAGTTTTTTTTTTAAGAGGTGAGCATGTTTTTTATAAGATTGGGAAATGCTAACGAGAATTAAACTCGGATCTAAGTTGTCAACAATATTAATAGACACTACTAATTGTATTAGTTAGTACATGCTAACTTTGTTCGAGTTCTGATTCTTGTAAAAATATTGGTTAACCTAATCTTAACCCTAACTCTCACATAAGTTATAATACATCACATTTTTAACATTTTGATGAATCCTTGTTCTATAGTTTGTTGTTATAATTTTTTAATAATATCATTAATTTGGTGAAATCACTTTTGCATTGCATTTTGAGAAAATAAATATGTTTGATGAAAGGATAATGCTAAACTTACAGCATTATCCTACATAATTTCTTACCGAAATTAATCAGATAGTGGTAATATTTTTCACATACCCTCCTGATTCGCATCCATCCCAAAATATTATGCATCTACCATAGATTTTGCCTTTCGGTAAAAAATTTTGTAGGATTTTCGATAAGTATAGCATCACCATTGATAAAACTATTTTAGTGGGCTTCATTTTCTTAAGAGAAAAGCATTCCTCATCATTTAATTAATGCATTTCTTTCAATATTAAACTACAACTTTATAAAATAAAATTTATTGATTATGTGCTCATATTTTTTTTGGGCTGATTTTACTATGACTTTATATATAATATGATTTTTTTTATAATTCAATTGACACTTTTTTCTATAATAATTCAAATAATATGAAAAAAAAGAAAGAAAGAAATTGTATAAAAAGCCCCTGCCGACGGAGTTTAAAGGGGGCAAATAATAACGATGGTTTCAAGATCTAACCACGAATTGTTGTTTATAATGAGATTTTGTTTTTGCTTTTTTAATTTCGTATTTGTTTTTCATGGAAAATGTGACATGGGCCATGACAAAAGATTTTACGGTGAAGAAGAAGAATGCAAATAAGAAAGGCGTAACATGCAGTGTTCATTGACTGAAAACTGGAGGTGAGGATGCATGTTCTTGACCCTATAAAAAATATGGACGTGGCACAACATAATATTAGGGCACCCAGCCACCCACCATAAATTAAATGGCTCCGTTCTGTTCTGTTTTTTAAACTGTAATTGAAATCGAATATTCTATTCTATAATTTTTATATTCTTGCCAAGTGAACCCCTAAATGCTAAATACAAAAGTGAAAAAAGAAAATATTTAGAAAAAAAAATGTTTAACGGGCTCCGAAAGCAAATGAAGTGACAATACTAATTTACTGTTTTTCTGTCCTTTATCAATATTTTCACAACTGAAAACTTATAGTCTGTTTGGACAATGGATTTTAAGGAGGGATTTTGTAGGGACCAGAAATTTTGAGAAAAAATATAACATAATTTTCCACCAAATCTATGGTCCCCACAAAATCCATTTCCCAAATTTCTTGTCTAAACAGACTATTAATCAATAATTTGTGCTCGTGCACAGTATATGAGCGTATATTCATGTATTTTTATCATCGATAGGTTGATTATCTAGTGCTCTTATGTTGGTGGAAATAATAAGTTAGAAAACTATTTGATGTATCATGTTTGAAGTATGGGATGCCTTTGGATTTTGGCCTTGGGATTTATTAAGAATATCTTTGATATAAAGCTACGTAATGACTGACTAATTAAACTAGAGATACAAGGTAGGTATAAGACTATAAGGTACAAGGTACAAGAAGACAAAATATATCGTATGACTCTACAATGTTAGCCTTCGATAATAATCAAATAAAACACTGGCTGACTGAGATGAAATTTTTGGGATATTCTCCATTTATTCCAAAGGTCCCAACTTCATTATATAGTACTTTCTTGAGACTAAGGGCAAGTCCAATGGGATTCATAAATCTCATGTTAAAAGATGGAAGGGTTTCTAGTGGGGTCTCTACACTATCAAATCCGACCTAAAATTCTCCCGTTAAAAAATCTTTAAGAAAGCAATCCAATAACCATTGGGCATGGGGATGGATTGACCACGGCAGAGATGGTCTAACCATGGCCTCTCCTCACCTTCACTAGTTTTAAAGGAATTCTCTTCCTCTTTTCTACTATTCAAACTCCATCCCTAAATCCATAGAAACAGGGATCCCAAATTAAAAGATAGCGAATTTAAAAGTTCTCACATAACTTGATCTTGACTATTTGAACTGCCACATCATCTACCAAGAAAGAAAGACATGTCTTTTTTAATCTGTTTTTTTTTTTTTTTTTGTGGGTGTGGTTTGAATGGATTATGCGGCAGCTAATTAGCCTAATTAGACGCTGCTCGAGGCGTAAAACACGCTCTGATTTGTGTGCGTAAGCCGTATAACTTTTGAATATTAGAAGAAGAAGAAGAAGAAGAAGAGGTCGTGTTTGATTTCCGATGAGGATTTTGGGAGGTGGGGGGGGACCCATTATTAGTATAAAGACTAACCCATTTTACTATGGCCTCGTCACGCCTAGTTGCGGAAATACGCCATCTATCACTCGTTCAAACTATATATCGAGCTGCTCCACTCAATGCGTCGTTCACGCATCACTGACGAGGAAGTTGCAACATCAACACTACTTATGACTTGACAAACATGTATAAAAGTTCATAATTTCATGGTTGGTTGAAGTTGGAATTGGAGTTGGAGTTGGGACTGTTGGAGTTGTTGTTGTTGTTGTTGTTGTTGTTGTTGGGTCATTTAGAACTTGGATCATCCTGTTCATTTGATATCTAGCATTCTAGCTCCGATGACATACTATAAAATATAATAAAATTAACCAAAATATTAGTATTTTCGATTTTAGGTTAGTTATTAAGTTTGTGGGCATTCAACTCAAAACCAATTGATAATGAGTAGTATGACTCAGGATCATTATATATTAGATTTGCTACTCTTATATCCCATGTAGAACTATTCTCATCATTGGTATATGGGAATTTGGTTGGAAACACAGGAGTACTAATCATTGGCAATGTTTGTTGTTGAAATTACTTGTGCTAGCTAGCACAGTTTATAAGGTCTACTGTTGTTGATAGCTTAGACTTGAATTTTATTTTTGTTAGGTTACTAATCATAAAAATAGGCTCATGTACATTTCAAGAAAAACAAAAAACAAAGAAGCTAGAGGGCCCGTTTGGTTCGCAATCCAAAAATTTATTTTCAAAAATTAATTTACACTTGAACTAAACTAAATATTGTATCACATTTAAAATTTCATTTTCACTGTACTATAAAATCCTATATGATTTCATTGAAAACACATAAACAACATTTTTTTGTTTTACAAAATCCTACATGTTTTTATTGTAAATCCTAAAATAATTTTAGATGTAGTACAAGATGTATTTTATTATAGGTATAAATTATTTTAAGAATAAGTTTTTGGATCACGAACCAAACGGGCCCTCACTTATTCAACAAGTTTCAATTCCGCTTGATTGAGGATATCAAGCTAGCAAGAGGAGTTCTCCTCGACCTCAGTTATTTGACAGGCTTTTAAATCTAGGTATTTTGGAGAAGCTTTTAAGGGAGGGTTGCGCCATTTTTAGAGAATTGCACAGAGTTTTTGCCCAACTGGGTTAAGATTTATGGACCTTAACCCCAACTCATTTAGATCAACTTTACAATCTCAAATTCTAATCGGGTTGACCGTAACTCCGACCCTAATAACACTAGTTATAGTAAAATATAAAAAGAATTATTTGAAAATTTGAATTCTATTTCTAACTTTATTTGAACTCATGGACTAAATTAATCTTTTTAATCTCTTGGTTAGATAAGGGTTATAATTTTTGATATACGTTATTTAGCATCATTTTGAAAATATTTAGAGGGAGGTCAGATGGTGAAAAATAGTGAATTCAAAATTTAAACCATTAGTTTACCGGGTTCGATAACCTCAATCCTAACCCTACCCAATACCCATTTAACTTGAAGGTCAAATTAGGGTAGGATTTTGGGGAGACGGGTCATGTTTTGCCTGCTCCAGTGGAGTGTATAACTTGTCAAAAAGAAGGTTTTTCCCTTACTGACTGTTTATAAATACTGAGTTGTAAAAGGTCTGTTGGTATTATAAATTGGTAAAGTTTTAACTGTTATATAAAAGTAAAAAATGAAAGGTCTCGGACCTTTAAAGCGGATTCGGGGGTGAATCGGGTTGGACCTTTTGGTCCTCTGCTGTGACCCGTATTGGTTCACAGTTCCACACTTGCACAGCGTCTCACAGTTGTGGGTAGAACTAGAAATCTTGGGACGGTTGGTGCTCATGTGGTTTAAGAACAACGAACATTACTTAAAAGGAAGACAGATGTAGAGAGAGAAGTAAAAGCACACCAACCAGAAACCCAAAATAAGATATAAATCTTTAAGACCATCTCTCTCTAATCTTCTCTCTATCACATTATCTCTGCTTCTAGCCATCTCCATTGTCTTCAATTGGAGTTTTGGAGAAGCTGATGAGATTTTAATTTGTATAGAGTTAAAAGAGAGATTGAGCTTAATAGAGAAAAAAAGAGGGAGATTTTGGGTATTTTTTGTTCTTATTTTGGATTATTTTTGTTCTGCAATGCTTGTTTTTATGGGATTAAAAGAGTGAGATCTGAATTGGGTATTTTTTTGAATCTTGTGGGTCTAGTTCAGTAATGGAGTGAAAGGGTTCGAGCTACTGACAGTCCAGCACTACAGCATTTTGCTTGCGTAGTTCAGAAGCGTATCATTACAGAGAAGATTTAAAAGATAGAGAAAGGAGAGAGAGATTCGTGCTCTTTTCGCAAAGTGAAGGCTTTGAAGTACTTTAAGTTCATGCAGATCTAGTAGATTTTGTACTCCCCTGTTTTTAGTATCTGGGTTCTCATTTTCTTCTGCTCTGTTAGACAGAGAAAGAAAGAGGTAGAGAGAGAAAGAGAAATGGATCGGCTACCTTCGACGACCCTTTTTCCGGAGGCATTTCAAGGGACTAGAGATGATATAACAGCACAAGTTGGATTGATTTGGGAGCAGATCAAAGCCCCATTGATCGTTCCACTACTGAAAGTTATGGTCTTTGTGTGTTTGGCGATGTCGATTATGTTGTTCATAGAAAGGGTTTACATGGGCATTGTTATCGTCCTGGTAAAGGTGTTTGGGCGAAAACTCGAGAAGCGTTACAAATGGGAGCCCATAAAAGACGATCTCGAGATGGGCAATTCAGCTTATCCCATGGTTCTCGTGCAAATCCCAATGTACAACGAAAGAGAGGTCCCCTTCTCACTCTCTGATCCAGCATTGTCCCTTAGTTGCTCTGTTTTATTTCTGGGATTCTGATAAATCATGCTGATCTTATGATCTTTGTATGTTCAATGCAGGTTTATCAGCTCTCTATTGGAGCTGCATGTGGCCTTTCATGGCCGTCAGATCGAATAATCATCCAAGTTCTTGACGACTCTACAGACCCAACCATCAAGGTGATCTTTTCTTCAAACCCAAACCCCCAAGAACAGAAAAAAAGTTTTCAACTTTTTCTTTTTTTAATCTTAGTTTTGTAAGATTGTCCAAGTCCTTTCTGTTTTTCTGATCTGGGTTTCTGCTTCTCACTTTACAGAGTTCATAATTACCAAAAACAGAGTAGTCAACTTTAAAACCTCTAATTAAGAAACAAAATCACATTTTGTTCTGAATTTTGTCTGTTTTGTGAAATGGGTTCGATTCTTTTCAACTTTTTTCTACCCCAGGATCTCTTTGTCCACACCCAAATCTTCAAAAACAAAACCTGTTTTTTAAACTCATTTATGGGGTTTTTTGTTTATACAGGATTTAGTAGAACTAGAATGCCAAAGATGGGCAAGCAAAGGAATTAACATCAAATACGAGATCAGAGATAATCGAAATGGGTACAAAGCTGGAGCTCTTAAAGAAGGAATGAAACACAATTACGTCAAACAATGTGATTATATCGCCATTTTCGACGCAGATTTCCAACCTGAACCTGATTTTCTATGGCGAACCATCCCTTTCCTTGTACATAATCCTGAAATTGGTCTTGTTCAAGCTCGTTGGAGATTCGGTAATTAATTAATCAATCAATCTCTATTTACTTAGTCTTAATTACTCTACTTAGTCTTAATTACTCTATTAATTACTTCATTAATTACTGACAATTTTAGAAGTTCTACAACTTTCAGATTCGGTACAGTACTACAGAGTAGTTCACTGTTTTCGTTTAGTGAAGTGTCGGTGGTTTTTTCTTTTCTTTTTTTTGCGTATTTTTTTTTTGGTTCTGGTGTTTGCGGTTGTCGTTTAGCTCTTTAGTCTCAAACAATTCTGACCGTTGATCATGCAAATGGGGTCCTACATCAAGAACCAACTCCCACTTCTGAAATTCCACCTGTCCCCAACACTAATTTTACTTTACTTTTGTATTAAATTTCGAAGCTTTTCACCTTCAATCTTTTCCTGTTTTGTCTGTATTACTATATTGAATTCTGAACTATCAGGGTCATATATCCTTAGTTTATATCAAGTCGAATTGACGAAAATGCCCCCCAAAAACATTTTCGTTAATACCAGTTTCTGTCCTTCGGATTACGTTGCCTGCAAAGCTAGATTTCCTGGATAGGTCTGTAAATTTCAGAAAAAACAGCGGCTATATCAACATTTGACCATATTAGCCCTGACTAAAAGACGGAATATAAGTTAAAGTTAGGGGTATTTGCGTCTTTTCGTTAAGCAACCATGTGCAATTATTCGGGTATGTGGGATGACCCTACCCCAGTAACCCACCGACACTATTTTTCAAGTTTTTGTCGTTAATTTTTTTTTTCTTGAAAAGTTAAATTTTGCGGTGGACTTGCTGACATGTCAGTGGTTTGCCGGGCCGTTTTGCAGTTAACGCCGACGAATGCTTGATGACGAGAATGCAAGAAATGTCTTTGGATTATCATTTCACGGTTGAACAAGAAGTTGGATCATCTACTTATGCTTTCTTTGGTTTTAACGGTAAACGCTTTTGGTATCCGGGAAACCGCCTACTGTACTTTTTAAATACCGTCAGCGGTTTTTCTGACGTACCCTCTTTATTAATTTTGATATAATACAGGTACTGCTGGGGTCTGGAGAATTGCGGCTATTAATGAAGCCGGTGGATGGAAGGACCGGACAACAGTTGAAGACATGGATCTGGCCGTCCGTGCAAGTCTAAAGGGCTGGAAATTCGTTTACGTTGGTGATCTCCATGTAATATTATACTCCCGCTCCTACCGAAATATTTCTAATGTGCCACGTTACAGAAAACGTACACATAAATTCAGCGACCCACATGACACGCTGTGGAGACAGAACCACGTGTCACCACTTGATTGTCATCTCACTTAACCTAACATGGTCCAGGTATCTTGTCTGACGTCAGATAAGGTACCAAATCAGGGGTGCCATGTGGCTTTGTCAAATCTACAAAATTTGTCTGTTGTACAAATATGGAAACTAAAAGAATTTAAAATCTGTAACTAACTTAACTGTAAATTGAAAATGTAGGTGAAAAATGAATTGCCAAGTACATTCAAGGCTTACCGTTATCAGCAGCATCGATGGTCCTGTGGACCTGCTAATCTATTCAGGAAAATGGCCATGGAGATTATTAGAAATAAGGTCAGTTATTCAATTTGGTTTTTCCCCTCTTTTTTGGCATTCAAATTTTTTAGGAATGTAAGATTGAAATTTAGGTTTTGTTTTTTTAATTGCAGAGAGTCACACTGTGGAAGAAGCTTTATGTTATCTACAGCTTCTTCTTTGTTCGAAAAATCATAGCTCATATCGTTACGTTCGTCTTTTACTGCGTCGTAATTCCAATGATTGTGTTGGTTCCGGAGGTCGAAATTCCAAAGTGGGGTGCTGTTTATATTCCCTCAATTATTACCATGCTTAATGCAGTTGGAACTCCAAGGTACGATGAATATCCTGCCTTCAAAAGAAAAGCCAATTTTTTTTTTTAGAACTTAAAGAGTTTGTTGAATTGATCATCTCTGGTTTGTGTTTGTTTAAACTTGAAGGTCTCTCCACCTATTAGTCTTCTGGATCCTTTTTGAGAATGTCATGTCTCTGCATCGAACTAAAGCGACATTCATCGGTCTACTGGAGGCAGGGAGAGTAAATGAATGGGTTGTCACTGAGAAATTAGGAGATGCTCTAAAGACCAAACCAGGCATCAAAGTATCCAAAAAACCTCGACTCAGCAGGATTGGAGAAAGGTAAATTTTCTTAATGTTGCGAAACAAATCAACACATGATTGCAGAAAAATAAAGACAATAACACATACAACACTGAGATTTATGTTGTTCACTCAGTTCTAGGGCTATATCCATGGACTAATAGTGCTATACTCTCTGGCATGCAAAGATGAAATCTAGGGTTTATTTAAAGATCTTTTCTCTTCTTCACACCTCTTGATTAGAGACAAAACAAGGAAAGGAGATGGTTTAACTTATATTAGTCTCCTTGCCATGATGAAAATACCCTTAGAAAAACCCAACCCCAAAAATCTATTGCCATGATATAACTTTCATCAAGCTTCACACTTCAGCATCTAAGCACATCTAAAAATAACCCATGTTAATTTGATTACATAAGTTATTTGTATACATCAATTTTCATCCCTACATAGCTCTTCTTTTGAACGGGGCATTTGCGTTGCTATATATACTACATGTATGCATAGTTACAACGATCATTTAACACCTCAATATGTGGTATAAGGAGTCATTTTATTTCTTCATTCGTGTCTGATTAAAATTTGCCTAATTTCATGGAATTGTCATCAGGCTGCACCTGTTAGAGCTCGGCGTGGGAGCATTCCTCTTCTTCTGTGCCTGCTATAACGTTGCCTTTGGGAAGAACCATTACTTTATATACCTTTACCTCCAAGCAATTGCATTCTTCATCATGGGGTTCGGTTACGTTGGCACGTTCGTCCCAAATTCTTAGCAGAAATGGTGGCTTTGATGCATTTCTAGAAAAATTCTCTTCGGTATTCGTTTGTAACATGTCTATATCTTTCTCTTCAACAACAAAATTTTATGGGTCTGTCGCAATTTTATTACTGTGTTAGCCGTAAGGAAGTTAAGAAAAAAAATGTTGGTTGGTTGCATAAATTCTTTCATTCCGAGGGGAGAGGGAAGCGCTCTTCGAAGAACTCTCATGTGAATACTAGATCAAGAAGCCATCAAGTTACACAAACTTAAAAGAGAAGAACCAAAAAGAAGAAAGCAATTATGTGAATGAATCACAAAGAAGCAGGAAGAACAGGATAGTAGTATGCAGAAGCAGTTTATGGGTGTTAGTATCTTAATTCAGTATATATAAGATGTAAACATCTTTGCATGAATTGTTTGATATTATGGATTTTGTAGTGTTTTTCTTTTTTTCTTTTTTCCCTTCAGTTGGTTTTTGTTTGAGAAAGAATAAACTTATATGAAGGAGGTCATTTTGATAGTCTCGGGTTTTGTTTGAGCAGGAATAAACTTAAATGGAGGCAATTTTTATAGGTGCAGCAAACAAGTAGTTCTTAAAGTCCGAAATTAAAGACTAAGGAAAAATCTATGCTATTCATAGAGTTGGGATCTTATACTAAGTGCAAGTTGATTTGCAAAGTACTCTTTCAGAGAAATTAATTCCTGATGTGCATAAATTAACATGAGCAAATTGTCTTTACCCCCACAAATGCTAATTGGAAAATCACTTACCCCTCAAATCTTTCAAAAAATCACTTTTTCCCCCACTGTTATCATTTTCGTCACTTGACCATCTAAATAGTCAACTGCGTGTCATGTGCCGGTCATGTGACGCTGAAAAAGACCAATATACCCTCCCATTTCAATAACCCAACCCAACCCAAAACCTTGGGTTAATTTAAAACGTGGCATCATCCGTCCGACCCCTAACCAACGCCCGAGATGGTCAACTTCTTGTCGCTTCTTCTTTCACCACGAAACCAGCTGGTTCTTTCATCTTCCTATCTCATCTCTCTCTATTCTTTCCACAGATCTCATATCCTCTCCCTTCTCTCTCTCTCTCTCTTCGAAGAAGCCCTAGAAGTAGCCATGGATACTGCTGCTGCTCGTCAATTTGCAGAGGCTGAATCTTCTTTAACCCTCTCTCTCTCTCGTCTCTCTCATCTAACTAGATCTTCCCCTCTTCTCCCTCTTTCTCTAACCCGATCTGCCCCAACTTCTCTCCCTCCCTTTCTCTCTCGGTTTCCGGCGAAGTTTTCAGACCATCGACGGCACAAAAATGCTCCCAAATCAGATTCGTCTCCTCCCAAACAGATTTTTAATTTTATTGTTTAGAAAATAAAAATCTATTTTCTCACCAAATTTTCTCACCATTTACAAACATCAACAACTAAGAACTGATTTTGAGCATTCTTACGTATACAAACCCCCAATACTTTGATTTCACCTATAAAACCAACGCCCCGACCCAAACAGACCTTAAGAAGACAGGGGGATAAGAGGTTGAAGATGAAATTTGAATGTTGAAGGTGAAATTCGCAGGTTGAAGGCTGGAATTTCGAAGGTTGAAGGTAAAATTTGAAGGTTGAAGGTGAAATTCGAAGGTTGAAGGCTGGAATTTCGAAGGTTGAACGTGAAATTTGAAGGTTAAAGGTTGAAGGTGAAATTCGAAGGTTGAAGGCTAGAATTTCGAAGGTTGAACGTGAAATTTGAAGGTTGAAGGTTGAAGGTGAAATTCGAAGATTGAAGGCTAGAATTTCTTCCAAAATGTACAAGCTTTTGAAGTTTCATCTCCGATATATAGGTTTGAAAAATTTGTTCGCCGGTGAAGATCTTTCCTCAAAGCCATTCTTTAATAGATGGGTTGAATACATAATTTATGTTGATGGATTTGAAACAAAAAAACCCCAATTCCCACAAGGAACACTGATCTGATGAATCTTGGAGCACTTTAATTAATCTTGGAGCTTTAATAACATGTCATCGTTCTCTGAAAATTCACGCTACATTAAACCCTTAGGTATGCTTTCTTCTAATCTTAGCCGTTAAAAAATTGACATCTTGGATGAAGGGCACGTGTCCCAGTTAACCCAAGATATTCACTTGGGTTAGGTTACTAACATAAAGGGTTATTTTGGTCTTTTTTAGCGCCACATGACCAGCACATGACACGAAGTTGACTATTTGGATGGTCAAGTGACGGAAATGATAACAGTGGGGGGAAAAGTGATTTTTTGAAAGATTTGGGGGGTAAGTGATTTTTCAATTAGCATTTGGGGGGTAAAGACAATTTGCTCAATTAACTAATTAAAGATAGATATGACATAGCAGAAATACTCTAAAGTCTAAACTGATAGTGAATGAGTCACGTACAATATATGGCTTGAAGGTAGTAAAATTTGAGGATTGATACCTCAAAAATGGTAGGCTCTGAGGGATGTTGTTGTCAGTGGGTTTGTGTTTAATTAAAATGAAGATTCTGTTGAGTTTATATTCAAAATTTAGTTTTATCAAAAAAATAAAATAAATAAAATGGTGAATTTAACGTCTATTATTGCTAGTTGGTTTGATGGCGGATATCAAACGGCTAGAAGGAGGACTAACGAACACCGATCCACAACCTAAAAGACGGAGGGATTGATTTAGAACCCCTCAATCCTCAGATTAGTAGATCTGACCATGATCCCACTGAACTTGCTCTTATGGCTAGGTATAAAGTATCTAAATTAGGATGTGTTAGCTTGCAGCAACACAAAATGTTAATTATACTTGATACTATATACGTAACACAGACATTTAAAGTTGGTCTTCTTCTTAAAATAAATACAAAAAGAGAATGAGAGCAAAAGAGATGTGCCTCCCTTTTAAATTGTTTATGTTTGCAATGGAGTGATGAGGACTGGGTAGGATGTTGTTTTAGTAATAAAATGTTTCAAAAGAAGAATCATAAACTGCTTTTCCTTAATTTAGTAGTAGTATACTATATATGAATGAAAGTCTTTTAAGTAAGCTTGCTTTTCCAATGAGCCCTCCTTTCATAAATCATAATAGCACCACACTTACATTTCAATATTACTAAAAAGGCAGTATTGCTTGTACTGAACGTAACTTTGATTCTTGAGATTTATTTATTTATTTTTTTATTTTTTTTAACCTTTTCCTCCCAATTAATATATATTTTGCCAAGATCATGGGATATTTATTATACTAGAAAACAAAAAGGAGTTACATATAGACATGATTGATCATATTTCAAGATATTTAAGTTAATGGCTTTAACTTGTAAAGTCTATTTTTGTTTATAAAACAGACTTAAGTTCAAATTTTATTTACACCCACTTTCCGGAGCATCTCAGTATTTGCTATTGTCTTTGGTAGCAATTATCAAAAAAGAAAAGAAAATAAATGTCAATTTAAAATAATTAACAATTATCTAATTACCTATCTTACAGATTCCAAAAAAATGTCAATTTACTCTTCAGACCTTACATATAAAATAAAATGAAGAAAAAGAAAGAAAAGAAAAAACCAAACAAATCATTGATAGCTAAAATTTAATGGACTTGACTACCATGCATGTGGTACAAACAACCCCACCCCATTTTAAACACAATTGGGCTTTTTCCATACTGATGATTGGGCCCACTAGATGATAATTATTTTGGGCCTTAAGTAATTATTGGGCCAAGTGAGCGTAAAATTTAGACGGTCTCATAAGCTCATTCGTCTTCCTTCAAACCAAAATACGATTGGAAATTCATTTTAGCCGCCAACAGCTGCTGGGTTCGGCGAGAAACTCACTCCAAAAAGAAAAATGGCGAAGCAGGTCCATCTTCTTCGGGTTTTCACCCTGAACGCCCTCCAAAACACTCAGAATTACTCTCCGGTCCCTCTCTGTAGATTCTTCAGTTCTCAGTATGTGAACGAAAAGCTCGAACAATGCAAAGAAGAAGAAGTAACGACTGCTAGAGATGAACTCAAAGAAGAACAAGGCCTCCATGAACAAATAAGAAAGCTTCGTATTTATATACAACAAGGTCGTTCTGAATCCGCTCAAACCCTAGCTAAATCTCTCATTCTCTCTAAAACCCTCATTACTTCTCCTACCGAACTCTTCCGTCTCCTCTCCCTTTCTTGTCCTTCCTTAAACCCCTCTTTCTCGAATCTTCTTTTTTCAGTATGCGTAGAGTCGAACATGCCGACTGAAGCAACAGAAATTTTCTTGTTGATGAAGGAGAATCGAATTTCACCTTCTCTTGTGTCGTTGAATCGGTTGTTGGAAACCCTAGTTTCACTTAGGAAGTACAAGGAAACCCTAAATTTATTTTCTGAAATTGTTGATTCTGGAATTAGTCCTGATACATTTGCTTATAATAAAGCGGTTCAATCAGCTGTTAAATTAGGGGACTTGAAGACAGCTATTGAACTGATGGATAGGATCAGGTGGAGACCAGATTCATTCACGTATAATGTGGTCATTTCTGGGCTTTGTAAGGAGAAACGGATGGAAGATGCAGGAAACATGTTTGCAAAAATGCTTAGCAAAAAGGTTAGGCCGAATCGAATTACGTATAATACCCTTATTGATGGATATTGTAAGGTGGGGAATTTGGACAAGGCTTTTGGGTTTAGAGAGAGAATGAAATCTGAGGGTGTTGCCCCTAATTTGCTTACCTTCAATTCTTTGCTTAGTGGGCTCTGTCGAGCTCAGCGAATGGAGGAAGCGAAGGGATTGTTGGAAGAAATGAATGATTACGGGTTTGTTCCGGATGGATTCACTTATAGCTCTCTTTCTTATGGGATTTCAAGTTGTGATAATTCTGATGATTCGTTGGCTCTATGTGAAACGATGATTGAGAATGGAATACCACTCAATGACTATACTTGTAGCATTCTGTTGAATGGGCTTTGTAAGGGAGGAAAGATGATGGAGGCCGAGGATATTTTGAAGAAATTAAGGGATAAAGGTTTTGTTCCAACAGGAGTGATATACAATACTATTGTGGATGGATACTGTCGGGTTGGTGATGTGAAAAAAGCTCTTTCTACGATTGAGCAGATGGAATCTATTGGATTGAAACCGAGCTGCATTACCTTCAATTCTTTGATTAACAGGTACTGTGAGATGAAGCAGATGGCCGAAGCAGAAGAGTTGGTGAGGGAGATGGAGGGTAGGGGAATTCCTCCAAATGTAGAAACTTATAACATCTTAATTGGTGGCTATGGAAGGGATGCCCAATTTGAGAGGTGTTTTCAGATTCTTGAGGAAATGAAAGAAAAAGGGCACGAACCCAATTCAGTGAGCTATGGTTCTCTCATTAATTGTTTCTGCAAGAAGGGTAAGCTTCTTGAAGCTGAACTTCTTTTAAGTGACATCACAAATAGAGATGGTCTCCTGAATGTGCAGATTTATAACATGCTTATTGATGGTTACTGTAAGGTGGGCAAGTTGAAAGATGCTTTTAGGTTGTTTCATGCAATGAAGGAAACTGGGATCTCTCCTTCTCTTGTGACATACAATTCTCTGATAAATGGGCTCGGCAAAGAAGGAAATGTATCAAAAGCCGAAGAATTGGCATGCTCGATTACAAGTGATGGTTTTAAACCTGATGTGATAACATACAACTCCCTAATATATGGGTATTTACATATTGGAAATGCCAAAAAAGCTCTGGAACAATATGAAAAAATGAAGAGATTGTGTCTTAAACCTACCCTGATTACTTATCATTCTCTTATTAGTGGGCTTAGTAATGAAGGAACAGTGCAAGAAGTCGAGAAGTTGTATCAGGAAATGTTAGAGCAGAATCTGGCTCTTGATCGACCTGTTTATAATGCACTTATTCGTTGTCATGCAAAATATGGAGATGTGCGGAAGGCATTTGCTCTTCACCAGGAGATGTTGGACAAGGGAATTTGTCCTGACAGAACAACCTTTAATAGCTTAATTATGGGACACTTTAGGGAAGGGAGGGTTCAGGAAGCAAACCAATTATTTACGGAAATGAAGGCCAAAGGACTAGTTCCTAGTGCCGTGACTTACAGTTCACTGGTTGAGGGTCACTGCAAGTTAAAAGAATTTTCTGGAGCTTATGTTTGGTACAGAGATATGTTTGAGAAAGGTTTCGTTCCAAGTACTTATACGTGCAAAGAACTTATAGATGGTCTGAGAAAGGAGGGTAGGTTGCAAGAAGCTGAGCTTCTCTGCTGTGAATTGGCCGAGAAAGGAGTGTCTGAATGGAATGTAAATGAGGATCTGTCTGCTGTTGCAAAGATGTAGAGGATGAAATGTTCTCTCCTTGTGCAGAAGGACTCTCAATGCAAATGATGGACACAAAAGCGGGAAAAGAAGAACAAATTAAGTATTATATTTTGAAATCTGTTGTAAGATTTTGAGTCGTGTATGATGTACATATCTTTTTCTAGTTATTTATTATTTTCCTCTGACAATAGATAAAAGGCAGAGGGGGATTGTACTCTATTGCTATTTGATGCCTATTCACGTGTAAATACACCCTGCTTTCTTATTGGAAAGGACCGTGCTAGCTTGACACCAAATTTTGGTGTCGACACCAGCACCTTTTGGCTAAAAACAAGGGCCTAGGGCCCACATCAGGGGCTGATTTTTTGGGACCATGTTCTCCTTATCATGTAGATTATCTCAACAAAAATTCAATCAATTCTAAAACTTCTAACTCAATCAAACATTGGCTAGAAATAGATTAGAAATCAACGGTAAGAAAATAAATGGTGATAAATAGAGTTCAATGTTTGATCAGGTTAAAAGTTTTAGAATGAATTGATTTTTTGTTGAGATGAAGTTCATGTTATTGAAACGAATACATGATAAATTGAGATGAAGTTCATGTTATTTTTAGAAGATTGAATAAATAACTAGAAAAAAGAGATATACATCCTACACGAATGGAGATATACATCCCACAAGATTGAATAAATAACTAGAAAAAGTTCACGTTGATGAGAAAGCTGTCGAGGTTAAAGATACAGCCATTAATGTTGGAAGGCAGTTGCATGCAGCTAAGGATGTTACTTTAGAAGCAAGTAAGAAGGCCTCAAATTTCATCAAAATTTTCAGTTTAGATGTTATAGTTTTTGAGTTCTTCCCCCAATTATGACATGTTCTCTGAATCTATAAAGTGTAAATTATCAGAGATTTAGAAAGATTGAGAAAATGAATCTCTAGCAAACCTCTTAGCTGATACAAATCTTAGTATTTATAACAAAAAAAACAACTCTTGGTGATACTCCAATACAATAGAGATACATCAACTATGTTGTTCTGTTACATAAACCGTATATGTAAAGAGAGTTCTGCAGTTTCGGATGTGAAATGCAATCTTGATAGCTCTATTTTGATTTGGTTTGTTTTTTTAAGCAGAGATAAACTTCATATTTTGAGGTGATTAAATGATATGGATAGCTATATTAGTTTAACTCTAATTAGGTTTGTAAACCTTTGTTTAATACTAATTAGCCACCTCGTGTAGTAAGTCTAACGCCTCGAGATGCGACTCAATTTCTTAGAGATTTGAGTTTCAGATTAGGGATGGCAAAAATCCCTATGGACTAAGGTCCCCGC
>MVGT01000437.1:1750777-1797143 GCA_002174775.1 Macleaya cordata | reverse complement strand
ATCATTTATGCAACAAAATTGTGCATGAAGTAAACAAGCGTTTGGAGTCCAACGGTTAGGATAATTGCCTTCCAAGCAATAGACCAGGGTTCGATTCCCAGCAGACCCATAGCTCAGGTAAGAACGTTCTTCTCAGTTCTTACCATGTAAACCGAGCATGTATTTCTTTGCCTACCGAACTACTATAGGCATTTATTAAAAAATAAAAATAATTCCTCTTTCTGATCTGAGCCAATCCCTATTGCCCAGATCTTTTTAAGAAAGAATCGAAGATGCCAGTGTAAGCAGAGCCGATGAGAGGGTTGCAAAGCACTCACCGCTTTAGCATCACCTCTTCACAACCGTTCTAGTTAACAAGGTTCGTCACATGGAGCAACCAACTAGGGTCTGAAACTTCTTCCAAAAAATTGGAAAAGACCAGAGAAAACAAAAACCTAAGAGAGAAACGGAGTCGGCCATTTATCAGATCTATTTGGATGAGTTACCCCATGATTGATGTTTTGGCCGGTTAAGTGATTCTCCTCGCACTACCCACCAAACTTCCATCATGAGGGAAGAATCAGTTTTACCGAATGCATGAATGCTCTTCTTCCTTGGAGATATATTGTAACAAATAACGCTAAATAAAAAATATGAAGGAACAGCAAAAACCAACACACTTTATCATGATATTTAACTGAACTAACAATAGTTTTCTTAATCACTAAACATTGCATGTAAACACTAAAATCTTATCAGCAATTTTTCTCATAAAAGTTGAACCCAACAGCTTCAAAACAAGTGCTAACTGAAATGAAATTTGTCGAAATAACTGTTTTTCCTGCCTTCCAGCTCCAAGAAAGATGAACCCTGCAGAACGATGCCATCAAACAAAAGCCTCACCTGCCAGAATGAGGCCAAACCTGCATAGTTGCTTGTAGGTTGGAATCTCTGCTGACAACTCCTCCATTGATGATCTGTTAAATCCTGCAAACTCATTTCTCTGCTGACAACGAACCCAACCTGTACAGAAATTTCATGGTAAGCTGCCATAAAAATGAGGCCTGATCCTCAGAAGCAGGGATACCTGCACCTGCAAAACTCGTAAAGCACGTAAGATTCTGATTTTTCTGTAAAAAAGGATAGAAGTATATAGAACCACGGGAATAGACCTTTCACTACCATATAGATGTCATGTGGGTCATGAGCATGGGCAGTTCACCATAACCTTAGTGCATACACAAGCAGAGAAATCACTCACTACCATTATCAAATTAGGTTCTTTTTTAGACGCTCTAAAGGGATGACAAAAAAAATTAGAAAGCTTCAGTTATCAAGCAAATGCCTTTAAAACAATTGCAAGCAATTTAAATTACATCTAGTATGCAACATAAAACCTATGAGTGTTCGTGTCAAAAGACCAAAGAGCTCTTGGTGTAATATGATGTAAAGAATCAGCTCTTCTACGAAACATCATAGAAAAGAAAAACTGTGAAAACTAGACATCAGACACGGACATGCGTCTGTTCGAAAAACACTGATCAAAATTCCATACAATTTTACTTTCAAATACTATTGAAACATTTATAGTAATTGGAGGGCATTTATAATAATTTAGTACATCAAAAAGTATATATTTTATAAACATGGAAAGCACATTGATATATAGATAGTAGTGAGTCTAGTGACGGACAAGATATTTATTATTAAACATCGGTGTATGACCTGACATGTGAGTATGTTGTCTAGTTAATAGAAATGCAAGAATAGAATTTGTTCAGGTGAGGGAAATGAAGGAGGTCAAAAATTTACTAGAAGACGCTAACGAAAGGGAAGCAAAAGTCTTGGGAGTTTTTTTCAAAAAACAGAAGAAGTCTTAGGGGTTTTCACAAGAAAACCATGCATTCAAGCACAAAAATCCTGTACTGTTGTGGTGATTAGGGTAAAGAAAGGAAAAAAGGGGTTTCTACATTCCCATGTCACAGAACTGTTAACCTGCACACCACCTGCACAGTGGAAAATGGGCTGTAAGCCATATTTGCTAAATGGGTGGTCTTCATTAAAAATGTAACCCTTATTCTAAGGAGAAAGCAAAGCGCAACAATTTAAATAGAGTAAGTGACAAACCAAACAACGCCTATCAGGTCAGTAGTCATATCCTCCTTCCTGGGGAGGCGGTGGTGGCGGCGGCAGCTGCTGCTGATCGTAATACTGCCCTTCATTCTGCTCATATCCATTACTATCATTGTTATTGTTACTAGTCCTATTATCATTTTTGGGACCAGTATCTGTTTGTTCTTTTTCTCTGTTCCATTGCTCAATTTTAGCCCTTCTCTCAGCACTACCTTCCCTAATGGGGCTCCTATTCCTCCTTCCGGCAGGACTCCTGCTTCTTCCTCTCCTATGTCCAGGGCTACGGCTCTTGGGCCTCCTGTTCCGATCATCATGGTACTGGTTGTTTCTGTCTTCATGCCTCCTACCACCATAGCCACGGCCGCCACCATGTGGGCGATCCTCGTGACCGCGATTCCTGTAGGGACTTCTGCTTCTGCTTCGACTACGACTGTGCCTCCGTCTGTACCTCCCAAATAATTGCCGCCTCAATTCCCTGGAAATAATGAAAGAAAATGCCCCAATCACAATTAAGCTTCTACGGGAATTATTTAGTGCAACACATGAAAAGCAAGGAGGAGAAATCTCAAGGACATTCACCTGCTAATCTTTTTCAGATGCATGAAGTTGCAATAACCACCTCGATTACATGTATTCTCCTCATATTGCCTACATGTGGCTTCACGGAAGTCCGTCACGGGAGAAAAGTCAATAATAATAGGCCGCCCTGAAACATTTAATTCTCTCAAAGTCAGTCGTAGAATATGAATTTGGGGAACAACTGTGGACCAGTCATAATCACAACCAGAAAGATGGAAAAGATGAGCACGAGTACACATGTTTAAATGCAGAACTAAGTAAAGCAGCATTAAAGGATCATTCAATTCCTACACATGTTTAAATGCAGAACTAAGTAAAGCAGCATTAAAGGATCATTCAATTCCTTAGGCAAAAGCTTGTAAGATTCTTATCAAAATAAAAAATAATGGGTGGTGAGGGCAGATAAAAAAGAGTATATGTACAGTATCACATACTTTGATTATTGGAAATGTAAGTCAAGTAATACAACAGCATCAAGGATACTGCTAACTTTTATTAATCCCAAATTAAGATAGTTTTTTATCATTTAATCATGAGTTAAGATACAAGAATACAAACATGAAAAATAAAATAAAAACCTGCATAGAATCTTCCACTCAAATTCCGAAGTGCATTTGCTGCATGTTCTTCCTCTCTAAACTGAATGTATACATTACCAACCTGCAAATAAAAAAATGAAATGAAGTTAGTTTCACAAGTAAAAGTAAATAAATATATAAAGCATGTGCAAATCATGACGAATTACCATATGGTCAGCCAAGTTGTCGCAAATGTTCAAGCTTTCAATCTCCCCGTACTTGCTCAGCTCCTCAAATAAATCCTCATAGAAATCCTACAGTTCCAAAAGAAACTTGCAAGTCAAAAAAATGAAACTGAAGCAAAACTTTTTACCTATGCCTTATCCTACCAAGCAACACGGATCCTATTTCATCATTCAAGTCTATCTTAATCAATACTTATTGTTAAGGTCTCACTATCTATCTATCTATCTGTCTAACCGAGATTTCTACAATCAAAGAATTCCTATTTCTATGATGCCATGGTGGCAACCTAACTATGATTTGTGGCATTCAAAATAATCTGTTATCAGAAGAAACACTTAATGCTGACCGGATGAAACAAGTTTCTGGAGAAATAAAAGAGCAGGAATGAGATAAGAAGAAAACAAGGAAAATACATTCTAAAAGGGGCTAGACTCCAAATCTGTTAACATGAATCTGGAAGAGAAAACTACTGTGCGAGCAGCAGATTTTGGCAAACGAATATGAGAATGAGATGAAGCAATAAGGACTATGAGTAATACATGTTGGAGTCTGAATCCACTGTTTTACTCTTTTGGACATGGAAGAAAGATCAATCTCTACATCAACAAAGGTAACGTAGGATTGGGTTCCCATTATATTTTCACTAAATTAGAGGATTATATAATGGAGAATAAAACATCAAATTAGGCTACAAAATGCTATTTTTCTTCTGTTAGGGTACTTGGATGAGAGGTAACTGAAGGACCTTCACCCAAAAACATGTTGAACATCAGTGGAGTGTTGAGTAACTAAATCGTAAAATCCGGCTAAGCACTAGAACTTCAAGCGAATCTTGATTGGGGCTCAAATTAAAACTCTAATTCAGATCAAAATTAAAACCATTTTTACAGTGATGAAAACCTAAAGAAAATTAAATATTTTTGTCCCCCTCGTTAATAAACAAAGAGACGATAAATTATAGCAATCAGAGATAAACAATCATCAAGAAGCAACCATAAACTTACAAAAAAGTAATTTCTAAGCAGATATATATATATATATATATATATATAGAGAGAGAGAGAGAGAGGAGAAAGGCGAACCTCGAAATGCTCCTGGATCTTGCGAGGGTCAACGGCTTGACCTTGAGGGTCCATCCCTGGTGTGACCATATCAGGCCTCTGATACATATTGGATAGAAGCAAGGTAGGGCTGATGCTAGGCCTCGTATGGAGCCTCGAACACCGATCTCCATGTCTACAAGCTCCGATTTTGAAGTAAAATGGACAGTTCACCCGATCCTTTTCAGTCCCGAATATCGAAGCTAAGTGCTCCGCCATTGAAGAACGAAAGTAATTCTCTGATTTTAGGGTTTCGTTCTCAAGCTCAACAAAACCAGAAGACTGAATCTGAGAGAGACAGAGAGAGAGAGAGAGAGAGAGAGAGAGAGAGAGAGAGAGAGATTTATAAAAATCGAGAAGTAAAGGCACGATGGGAAGAAATAGTCGAGGAAAGATCGAAAGGAAAGAAGGAACAAGTTTTCCCGAGTCGGAGGTATATTAGAAGGACTTTCGACGAAGAGAGATTAGAATAGAGATGTGTCGTTCTAGGGTTTGCTTATATAGGCATCCCAAATAGGTTTCTTAGCTATTATGTGAATACTAGAATAGAAAGAAGATATCGGCTGGTTTGCCCGAGAGGTTAAGGGGGAAGACTTAAGATCTTCTGCACATAAGTGCGCATGGGTTCGAACCCCATAGCCAGCAGTTTTTTTTTAGCCGCCTTGCACGAAGCGTGATTATACGGTTATACCACCTTCCGATGATTGAAATTAGGAGTTACGATCTTGTGTCAAAATTGGCATCATCGTGACCCTTTTTATAAGGGTGGTGTTATTTTTTTTCTTTTAAGAAGGGATAGTGTTATTTTGTGGCTAGTGAATAGCCAAGGAAAGAACAGATTAAGGGGTCGATAAATAGGAAACCCGCTAAGGGAAAGATTCTAAAAACTAGTCAAATGGAATTGACCAGTTAAAATATTTTTTTTAATAAAAAACATGAAAAAACGATTATTACCTAGTTCAACCAACTGTAACTGTACTAAGGTACTGTCACTTGCGGCCAATGCAAATGGTTCTAACTTTCAGGTCCAAACCTATCATTTGTCTGTTAAGTGTACAATTCGTAACTTAGAAACCTACTTCTACTGGGAGAGCTTTGAAGGACTCCCCCCAGTCCCATCTAGGCTAGACTAGAATGCTTACATGCTGCTGGGCAAGCTCTACCGTCGCCCATTTAATTTATGTAATTTTTCAACCCACATTTCTCAATTTAAGTGTGCTTCATTTCTTGCTTCATGTATAAATGCAAATTGTGATAAATTGGCTTTAGCCAACCTGACTATCGATTGGATTTTCCATGAGGTAGACATTTGATTTTTAAGTGTAGTTAAATTTTTTTAATCACCATGAATTGCGAGGAACACCAATTCCCTCCACTTGAATTCAATTTTGTTTTCTAAACCCCACTCAGCACGTCCTTCTATTCAAGAATGTTATCCAGTAAGGGCTACAGAAAAAAATAACCTACAAAAACATAGGGGCATGTACCGTCCCCGTCCACACACACACACACACAAGGCAATTAAGGGGGAGATCCTCCCTAAAGGTGGCCAACAGGATTTGAACCCAAAGCATATTAGACACCTTGCTTCTTTTCTGAACTCTTTAAAGCAACAGATATCTCGTAAAGCAGAGGAAGAGGTAACCAACATAAACAAATTATAGATTGATATGTAAGCAGTTCAAAATACCACAATAACCCGTCCACCACACAAAATAAACCATAAAACTAAAAGCCATGGAAGAACACAATTGAGCCCATCCATCCCATCCAAATTTGGTTTTTTCTCCATCTATCTATCTATCTACTATCTATCTCTAGCACGCATACTAGCAAAAGTTCATCGCTCCTCACCTATTATCACAGAACCATCTTTTTCTTCCCTTCACCCCTCTGTACTTCATTTTTCTCAAAACTTCCTGAACAACTCAACCAACCTTAGGCAGAAACCCTGCCAACAGCAACCCCTCACTTTGCAGCATGCTTTGCCTTGGAATGAGATTCTAGGGCTTTTTCCGAGTTGAATGTCCTATTAAGAAGAAAATTAAAAACAATCAGTAACTAAAAAGTAAAAATGCTCATTCATCACCAGCTACTGAACAAAGATTTGAAAGTCAAACTCTGGGAAGCAAGGATGGCAAAACATACTTGCTACAGGTGTTGCAAGAAACCTGACCACCAGCAGATTTTGGAGTTTGTTGCTTTGATTTATCACTGTTCGCAGGAGTCTTTCCAGCCTGCTTTGCAGGATGGGGAGTTGCTGTATGCCCACCACCACCCTTCTTTCCATCAGCACCTACAAAATGATATCATTATTTAGTTTCCACACCCAACAAAACCAGTTTGAGCTGTACATGCAAAACTAACAGACATGGTTGCAGTAACCCATCCGTTGATCAAACTTAACCACGTAAATGACAAGGACATCATTAACAACCAGTCAAATATCGAGTAAAGATTCCAAGGACTATCCAAACAAAACCTCCTGACCATATTCCAGAAATCAGCAATATAATAAATTGAAACAAAGAATCTTTTTAGGCCATATAATATGAGAACATAAAATGTTAATGAGGAAAAAGAGGAATCAAACAGGAAATACCAGTTTTCTGAGGTGTAACTAATTTAGCCTTCTTCTCCGCAGGGGTTTTAGTAGCAGACTCTGCAGGTCTCTTCTTGCTCGGTTCAGCCTTCAAGGAAGTGACGTATATGCAGATACAATTAGTGATTGATGCTTGGTGAGATTACATTGAAATGCTCCACCATATTTAAAACTGTTCTTATAACCAAATTATACCTTCTTTGGAGTAGCTTCATCTTCCTCGTCAGAGCTGTCATCCTCGCCCTCATCATCATCACTATCATCAGAAGCAGCGAGTATGTCCTGTAGAACAATCCACCAAGAAAGTGTGAATATCACAGAGAAATGGATAGAAGAAGACTGAAGTTGAGGTCAAAACATGAAGCATGTAGCATACAATTTTGTCCCAAACTTTATAGAGAAAAAGGAAGTGGAAGAGACGTGCACTCGTGAAATGAAAATTCTAGGCATTAAAGTTGGAGAAGGCAGATCCTAAATCAGGCAAGCAGAGATACCACTTCAAAATATAAATCAGTATTATGTAGTCCTAAACCACAACTTCAGTTCAAATAAATACAGCTATCCAGAAACAAAACAGAAAAATTCAAAGGTGAACAGGACAGTAGATTATCAACTCAACCACAAATCAAAACTTATTAGTCTTAAGTGGATAATAGACATAACTCATAAGTGGACCCTCAAACAAATTAATTGAACTGCCTTTTTAAGAAAAACATCATTTTTTGGCATATTAGCATTACTTGTCAATTCTAAATGATTTCCATCCTCAAATTATGAAGCAAGCTGCTAAGGACTGCTAGAGTAAATCTTTTATTTACATGGAGGATGAAAAAGATTCCAATTATAAGAGACTATTAGACTCGTTAAAATAAAATAATACTGATAGAGAGATAGATTAAGAAGTCAAATAAAAACTTGGAGATATACCTCATCATCAGACTCATCATCATCGGATCCGTCCTCAGAATCATCATCCTCACTATCATCCTCCTCAGAATCATCTTTCTTGGACTTATCATCCTTATTTGGTTCCACAATTTTCACCTTCGGCTTGGCAGCAGCAGAACCAGCCTTACCAGCAATAGCCTTAGTTTCATCCTTGGGCTCAGGTTTTCCTAGTAGAGGAGACAAGAGAGAAATTAGATTAAGATGTTCTATAAAGTTGGCATATCTTATTCCATGGTAAAGAGATACGAGGATCCTACCATTCTCTTTAGCAACAAGTGGAATATCCTCCTCTCCAGAATCTGAATCATCAGAATCTGTAAACACAAGCAATGAATCTGAATAAACAAATGCATCACAAAATTGAAAATTTAAATTTAACAAGGATGGCCATCTGAATAACAAACGACGCATAAAATTTCCTCAATTACCATAAAAATCAACCATAGTAACAGAGGACACAGATTATTAAAACAAAATTTAACAGACATTAACTACTGACAACTAATGATTGAGCATAAGTGGAAAATATCAATGATATAAAATATAGAGGTAAAGGAATATCAGACATAGCAATTAAACCTTCTGAAGGATAGTCCTCTGAAACGACAGATTTGTAGCCACAGAAGTACACACTCCCATTTTTCCAGTTGTGAGAAAGCTCAAATTCTTTCTCAAATACCAAATCATATGATATGTGAGTGCATTTCTCTGGAGACAGTGTTCCCAGAACAAGCCTTTGACCATCAATGTTCAGGAAGAGGGGAATCGATTCATTTGCCTTGTTCTTTGCCTCACCAAGTGATGCCTACATAATTAAATGAATTAAGAAGATCAAGTCACATAATACAGAAATATTGCAATAACAAAGATAGGTTGTAGATTCTTGATGATAACCTGCGAGAGATGCAAAAGCTTATCAACACCAGGTTCAACCTTAAGAGGCTGACCAGATTTGACTTCAACACCTATAGTCAAAAAAATTGAGAATTATGCAACTTCAGAAATTAGCAGGAGAAATCACAAGAGACCTTAGGTGAATCCGAATAATGTTAAAAATGAACATCTCAAACTGCGAGTAACAACAACATGATAAAAAATCAAAAAATCAAAATTGGAGGAACAAAGAAGAAACTTCAGTGATATCAAGCAGTAGATGTTGTATTGAGTTGAACAGAGAACGCTATAAAGAAAACTATATCAGCCAAAGCAAGCTATGTGACGCTATTATTGAACAATCTGTCACTTTTCATTTCAACACCTTAATAGGTCATTGAAGGAAGAAACAAAAAATAATAAAATAATTGCAACTTAGAACTATAAACCCATTAAAAAAATGTAAATCTTACATGCTGATATCAAATTATCTCTACAATATCAAACTCGGAAACAGCACAGTAGAACATATACTCTCAGATGGAGAGCTGCATAACATTGTTATTGAATATAAAGCATTTTTTCATCATGCTTAGAAATAAGCCAAAATTTCTTACAATTAGGTATACAAAATAAAGTGATATAACCATTGCCTCAAACCATATAATGCTAACAAACATGACAATACAAGTGAAGGACACAATTCCATTTACTCTTAAGTACACAATTCTTTTATCAGTGCCAGCATCTAAGTAAGCAACGTAAAAACGAAAATGATACAAACACAATGTTAAAATTGAGCCAGGTCAGGCCTACCAAAAAAAAAAGTAGACCAATCAACTGTAAAAGTTCAATCGTGCCCAGTTCAACTGTAAAAGACCGGATGATCGAATCAAAACAAAGATCAGACCAAATGTATCGGAACCCATGACCTAATCTGTCTATCGAATGATTACACAAGACCCACAACGTACGGGTCAAAAAGAGTGGATTGTAAGCCTGGCAACCAGGGTTGGTGACTGTTAATCAAAGAGCAGTCAGACATCCATCACCACCGGCAAAACCCATAACAACAACGATGGCAAACCTTTTAACGAAACAAAAACATCTCTGAGAAATGCTTAGGTACATGCGAAGAAATAAGTTTCATATGCAATTTCAATGATCGAACAACACACTTTCAATAAAAACAACAATCTTAAGAACGGAAGAAACGTCTAAAACGAAACCCTAGCATATGAAATGAAAAACACAAAACTAATAAAACCCTAAAATCTGAGAAGAACAGGAAAATAGCACGAAGATGTCTTACCCCAAAACTCCATTGATGTAGAAAGCGAGAAGACGGATGAAGAAAGTAGGGTTTCTGAGGTCTCTGAGGAACCCTCAAATTCTCAGAGAGCAGAAAAATGTTGAGAGAGAGAGAGAGAGAGTAAGAATGACTAGGGTTCGAGGAGAATTTAAAGAGATTGCCGCCAGGGTTTAGTTGCGGAACGGCGAAACCCTTAAACATTTCGTTACGATATTATACTACGTGTACTACGAAAAATCAGTGGTCCGCTTTGATGAATACATTTTTGTTAAGCTTCTCGAACCATCAAATAAGTCAGAATAAAATAAACGGTTATGATCACCTGATTATCCTTACTTCTCCCATGTATAAAAACTAGTATACAGTGCGACCCGGTAACAGTTGGGTAATTTAGGATTATCCTCTTATCATTTATAAGAAATTAGTGGTATTCCCTAGTACTTTTCAACTTTTAGTATAACCCCTTTGCACCCAACTTTTTTGTCCATAAACCCCACTTAATCATACACTTTGCTTACACCTTTCTTCTAAGGCACGTTAAATCAACAAAGAACTGATTTTTTGTTGATTATTCTCAAAAAAAATCAAATCGTTTTAAAAGTTTTAATCCCCTAAGAATTACACACTCTAGTGCTAGGATGCTCTCTTAGTCAATACATTTAGGCCACATTTGGATAACTTGAATAATTACATTCGTTGGAATACCATTTCATTCCTATCATCAAACGTGGGCCTGAGGGTAATTGTGCAAACATCGAATGGGCTTGGGCACATGCAAAGCCCATAAGTGTTAAAATTCATTTACAAAATTAAAAACTAATTAATATGCAATTAATATACAAATAGTATATAAATAAAATATAAACAAGCCGTATGCACATGCGCTGCACGTATTCCATACATTGAACTTGTTACTTACAAACCCAATGTCATATTAAAAAAATAATTCATATTTTAACAAAAAAATAATTCATATTTTAACAAAAAAATAATTCATATTTTTTATGACTCTCAATTGTAATTAAAGTTAAATACCATGGCACATAAAAATTGGTCAAGAATCATCCTTTCAACTATGAGAAATAATTTATTTAAAAAAAAAACATGAGAAATAAATTTTAGATAAAATTGTTGTCAATTAAAAAAAATAAAAAATCCCATAGTTCTTTTAAAAAATAGTAAGTAGAAAAAAATCCAAACAATGGAGCCAAAATTTTCTAAACTAATATTAAGAGGAAAAAAATAACACCATTCTTTCTTAAAAATTGGAGTCCAAAAGAACCAAAATAAAAGTACGACAAAAAATTGAGTACTGATTATATTCACACATTGTTGACAACTATGTTGGGCTTTAATAAAACCTTTGCCGAATGTATTTTTATTCTAGCAAAAAATATCAGTATATTAGTATATTTTATGTTTTCACTCATAATAAAATCATCAAAGCAATTACAAACATCAAATCAAATAATGAAAAATTAAAATACTAAACAAAAAAAACAAAAATATTTCCATAATAAAATCATCAAAGCAATTACATACAAATCAATCAAATAAATTATATCATTCCATATTTTATCTGCATCTACATTCACAAAAAGACTACCCAAATAATTGAATAAGTACACTAAAAAGTCACAAAAAATTACAAAAGAGAATACAAAATTATCAAATAACAAAAAATATTTTCATGATTCATCCTCCATCTCAATCCTCGGCATGCACATAATTACGATGGTGGGAATGCAAAATAACAATTTTAATGAGAGGAAGAGACTCGAGAGAGGAAGATACATGAAGACGTTTTGGGAATATAGGGTTTTTATAGCTTTTAGAGAGAGGTGATGCACCTATTTTCAAATTTGAAATTTTGAATGATTTTAGGGATTGTGAGAGAGGAGATTGTGAGGTGGGATAGGAGGAGAGATTTTAGGGATTATGTGTGAGAGGAACCGATTATTTTTTTTTTCCTTTTTTCTTTCCTTCTTTTAAAATGTAGCAATCCCACTAATTGCCTTTGTTGTCAAAATTGTGGGAAGTTGGAGATTTTGGTAGTTTTTAAAGATATAGAAATGAGAATATTGTGGGATTGATAGTGAGATAGAGATGAGAGAATCATGAAAAGACTTAAATACCCTTTTTGATAGGGTTTACAAAGGGTAATTGATGACAATTTCACCCTTCAAAATCAACTTAGACTATGTTAAAAAATTATTTTTTAAAGGGTAAAAAAGTAAAAAGCCTCAAAAAAGTGAATTGGATTAATATAATAGTATAGATTAAGTTAAATTTAAAAAAAAAAAAATTTTGCCTGGTGGAAGTGAAAACACGTCTCAGTATTGAGTTTTTTTTAACATAAACCCTAAAAAAGATATACAAAGAGAATTTTGGTGTGGGTATGTTGAATGATGATGAAGTGCAGAGAATTCTTTTTTGAGTCCCGACTCCCAAACTAACATGCTTGAGTGCTCTTTTTATTTTGTGTGTACCCAAGCAAGCCAGATGAGGTAGAAGCCCACAATATCCCTTTTTAAATCTTTTACATTAAAAATATAAAAAATAAAATGGATGTGAATAATTAACAAAAGTGATTAAGGTAATTATGTTTTGTTACTACGGTAATTTAAAAAGAAAAAACATTAAGGTTAAACTTAAACAACAAATTAACCCAGATTTAAAAAAATAAAGAATGGGTGTGCATCTAATTTTATATGTCTAGAAATCCGTTTCTAAATCAAGCAACCACTACTCAATCAATGGACTAGGCCGGTTGGAGACTACAATATGGTGAATATTACAATACGGATTGATCTTTGCTTCATAAGATTCATGGTGTGGAGGTCGACTCGAAGCTTGCTACTGTCCGTCCATGGGATTCCCTGTGTTTGCAATTCTAATTAAGGTTGTGAGTCTTGTGGTAATATATCTTACTTCCACATGGGATTGGGATTCTTAGCAGTGTGACTGGCAATAAATTTGCCCTTGGACAAATATTATATGTGATCAATTTGACTACTTTCTTGTCCAGTAATTCGTTTGCAAATAATCTCAAAGAAAATCGTCTCCAAAGACAAGAATGCGGCTCCTTAACCCCCTTTCGCTATAAAAAGCAAAAAAGTAAAATTGCAACCCTGGAGACTGGAGTTGAGTGCTACAATTGATACCTTCACCATCCTCTTAGTATTGAACATTTCTTTTTTCCTTTTTAACTTTTTTTTTAGGGGTTACTTTACTTGTCCCTCTTCCACATATATTCATGGACAAATCTCAAGAGCATCTTCAAGCCAAATATTTTTTTTTTCTTAATTTCTTGCTTATCAAGTTTTTTGAATTGGGGTTCGGTAAGGATGTTTCATTAAGTACAGAAAGCTAGAGATTTATGCAGGGAATATGAACCAACCACAAAACTCTGAGCTCAATTGAGATATTTTACATGGCCCAACACTATCAGATGAGCCAATAAGAAAAAATAAATAAATAAATTAATCATTTGCCCAAGATTCTGATCATTAATCTCGTGCTTCTCATGGGCCATTAATTAAGTTCCTCTCTTTAATGTAACTTCAGCTCTAGAATTTTAACCACAGTGCACATACACCCAAAAGAAAAAAAAAAAATTTGTTGTGGCTTAAAGTTAATAAAAAAATCAAATTTAGTACTCTCAGATCGGCCATTCACTATAAGAACTTAGACATGTACAAAAATAGAAAAGATACATGAGAGATTGCATCTGTTAAAAATTCAAAAACCATCACTTGATGATTGAAATTAAGCTACATCTGATCTATCTACTATTTCAATATTATTTTGTTTATACAAAGATGCAGTAGCAGTAGTAGTCCAAATGAATGGAGGGGAACTAATAAAGGGAAGAGGAAGAAGAAGAAGAAGAAATGAATTACAAAAACTAACTAGAGACTACAACTACTGCTCAAAATAAGAAAGCAATGAACTTGAACCATGGGGGGGCAGTCTTAGACGCCCTCTCAACTTGGTTGGAGCAGGGGTTTGAAGACGAAGCTGCTGTTACGGCCGCAGGGCTATGAGCAACAGCGGCAGCCGTGGAGGCGGGGACAGCGACGTTCTTGTTATTAGGACACAGAAAGAAGTTCCTTGATCCTAGTTTTATTAGTTTCTCCTCTCTATCCAGGCCTAAAAAAATTCCAACCAAAATAACATTTAAGTTAGTAACAGAATTAATTACACGCGCCTCTGTCAAATTGAAACAATTGGGAACAGGGGTTTTGTTGTTCTAGTTTTATTATTATCACTTACTTTCTAAGCTGAACTGGGAGTAATGGAGGTTGAAGTCGGACGGGTCAGTCGTCCGCAAGGAAGGTCTTCTTCCCTCCTTCGCGTATTGTCGTACAACCGCTGCTATTAGATCTCCGACCGTCGACTCCAGTGACATAACCACGTGTATGGGTCCCAAGCTTCTCTGTACGGTGACGTTGAGGAGGAGCTTCGTCAGCTGCGGATGGAGAATTTGATCATTAGCTGCTGCTGGTGATGATGATGATGATGATGAGAGTATTCCTCCTCCTCCTCCGTTGTGTTTACGAGTTCCAGATAGCAAATCAGGATCTGTCTTTGGCCTGCGAAGAATCCCCTGATTTGCCAATAAACTCTTACCATGAAACGACGCCGATCTCTCTGGTAATTTTCCCATCCTATTAACCTTATTCTCTAATTGTTGCCCTTTAAATCTGTGATTTCTAGAAGTAGGCATCGTGAGAGCTTAATTAATTAATAATTAAAATCTCAATCTGCGGAAGCGAATGAACCAGAGGCGAGGGAAGCTGAGAGCAGGGGAAGAGCTAAGGCTCTCAGCTGGTTCTTCCAATATTCTTCTTGCCGCTGCTGATAACATAATAATGGAAGAAACCAAGACGTGTTTGCAATTATGGAAGTGACTTTGTTGTTTAAGTCCACATATATAGCCGAAGCTAGAAGGTCTAAGTTACTTTCAGAAATCAGCATTATTTTCATGGTGACCGGCTGCTGTAGGTCATATAAGACAGACACAGCAAGAGGAACAAAAAACCAAAAAAAACAAAAGAAAAAGCAAAAACATTGAAGGTGGCCAAACTATAAGGAAGATCATCCGATCAGGTAAAAAATGTTAGGCCTGAGTAGTAACTAACTACTGGTCAACCGTCAAAAAGTATCCACGTCACAAGGCTATATTCTGCCACTGCCTACTATTCTTGCCGACCATTGCTTCCTCTGGAAGAGTTTCCGCGTTTTACACATGGGAGTGTCGATTCAAACGGAATCGGTCATTTGGTTTAAAGACAGAACTCAACGAGTCAAGGATGGAAGTGAAATTACCGCAGTAGAAGAGGTTTGTATATAACATATCATTACTGCTATAGGGACAGATTTTAAAATCACCCTAAGATCCAAGACCTTTGTAGATTTTCAAGAGGTCCCATAGTTCAAAAGAACCTAACAAATACACATTGTGTCTTGGATTTCAAGGACGGCCGATCCGATTCAAACATAACCCTAAAATTGGTCTCCTCGGCATGTTTGAACCATACATTACATATGAACCGGGGTCAACAAATTATGGCCATCGTGGGGAACCTTGAACCATAATTGCTGCTGATAAGAGGTTGGAAGAGTAGTAGTAGTGATGGGTGTTACATGTAGGTAGTGTTTTCTCTTTCAAAGGGTTGTTAGTCTAATGAGTCACCAACAATTTGATTTTGAATCCTTATGGCCAGTCATTTATTCAGTCATCAGTTATGTCAGTCCTCCTCGTACGACGTCATAGGTTGTGACATGTGCCACGTCTATAGTCTATATCACTCCTAATCAGAAAGAAGATGGCTGAGGTAACTTTCTCGATCATAAGGTTGTTCTATCCATTCATCAAAGGTGATATGATGCATCATATATACATTCAAACACGTGATCGATCGTCTAGAAAAATAATTGATACATAAAAATGATATTCTAATCGCCAAATATTATATTATGTTTTGAAAATTTGAAATCATGAAACCTCCCCCAGATAGCTTATGGGATAAATACGGAGACTTTTGAAGAAATAATTGTATAAAACCCTTTTATTTTCTTTTTTTTTTCTTTTTTTTGGTAGGTAAACAAAAGATATGTCAATCAATCAAAAAAATATATAAAACCCTTTGTAACGTTATTGCACCCCCTCTTAGAACGCCCCCTTATAACACCCCCTCCTATGGAGCCCACATACGATGCATCTAATGGCTGATTTTTTTATGTGATGTTCTTCTCAATATGTACATCATCATATTAAAAAATCAGTTCGTTCTAAAACTTCCAACCTCTTCAAATTAACCTTTGAAAATTAGTAACTATTTAGTAACTATTTGAGGGGTCAAATAGTTATCAATTTTTGATAAGTAATTTGAGGGGGTTAAAAGTTTTAGAACAGACTGATTTTTTTAATATGATGATATACATATTGAGAAGAACATCCCATAAAAAAATCAACCCTTGGATGCATCGTATGTGGGCCCCACATGAGGGGGCGTTATAAGGGGGCGTTCTAAGAGGGAGTGCAATAACCTCCATATATGAGAAATGCTATTAATATAAAATATTTAATAAAAAGTTTGACAACCAAATTAGATGGCATGATCAAAAGGGATTACTTTTGTACTTTTATCATCTAGACCTTGTCTAAGATCTTACCGCTTCGCTTATTTATCAAATTTTATGTTAAACTTTTTGTACATGTACCATTACATACATATATTGAAGGGGTTATATAGTCTCCTTATATAAGCCCAATAAAAACCCCATATATTATGGGGCCCACATGCAGATGTATTTAGAGGTTGATTTTCAGATATGATGACCTACATACTGAGGAAAATATACTCACCTGAAATCAACTCGTTCTATTATAACCTCATAAAAAGTTTATTGTAAATCAACAGTAAAAAAAAAAAAATTTAAAATTTTATAATTTTTAAGGACTAATTTGAGGGGTTAAAATTTTTAGAACGAGCTGATTTTTTAATATGATGATATACATAGTGAGATAACATTCTCTAAAGATTAGCCCCTGGGTACATCTCTACGTCAACTCCATAAAATGTGAAATTTTTATTGAGCTATATAAGATGGCTATATAACCCATCATATATTTATGTATTTTTTGAACTAAGAATGCTAAAAAAATCCAATTGGTTAAAAATTATTAATAAAATAATATTTTTCACGATCCAGAACCATACGTCTATAATGCGAGTGGTTTAGGAAGAGTGAGGAATATTGGCCAATTATTTGGAGCAGCTAGCTAGCTGCTAACTACACAAACTCATCAATTAGCTAAAGGTCGATTTCGAGTAGTCTAGACTCTAGAGTTTGGCAGGCTTAAAAACAGTCCTAATTTGTTGGTATTGTACCAAGTTGGTATCAATTGGACTATGAAGAAGAGGATGGGGGGCCCTTTCTTCCCTTCAATTATTGAAATGGGACTCGCTCACATTTTGAGACTTTTAGTATAACCATATATTCCATAGTGGTCAGTAGCCTCTGCCTCCTCCATAATTGTATGGATGTTATTTAGACCACTTGCCCTGCTCTCTCTCTTTCTCTCCTTCCCTCAACCAACTCAAGCCCACTGATGATGCATGCATCTTTTAGAAGACACAAACACATGAGACGTGTTTTTTGGGGTCCACAAGTTTAAATACATGCATTATTTAATGGGTCCATATGGAAATATGCAAGGATTGATTTTTTTTATGTGAATGGTGTTGTCGCCATGAAGATCATCTAAATCAAAGATTAGTTGGTTAAATTTTTCCCTATTAAAAGTTGATTGAAAATTATTGAATTAGTGTGATATTGTCAGTGGCGATCACAATAACAATGGTAGTGGTTTGTGGGTGATTGTGGCAGTGGTAGTGGTATGGTTCCGGTGGTTGTGGAAGTGGTAGTAGTTGTGGTAGTTGTTTGGTGATATATAAAGTGATTAATTGTGAAAAATATATAAACAAAATTTTTTTTATTGATTTCAATAAGAAAATTAATTGTCAATAAAATAATAAATTATGTTTATTAATTTATTCTTCAAGGAAATCAATTACGTAGTTATTTTAATAAATTGATACAAATTTTATATCCATAATCAATTATGGAGGTGATAATTAATTATTTTAAATAGTTTCAAACGATTGAGGGGCCCAAAATGAGAATCAGTTTTGGTTTAATACTCAAATAGGTTGTTAATTGGAATCGACAAATAAGTGTGGTCGGAATCTTCTTACATATAAAACGTGAAATAATAAAAAAATTTAAAAAAAAAAAGAAGAAAGAAAAGAAAAAAGTTATACCTAATAGTTCAATTAGGGTTCCATGTATAAGCTACAAATAATTTCACATATCAGTTTTAAATCTGAAATCAACATATAAGATTTTACCTACTTGTAGTGATATTTTATGCACCTACATTACAAGTAGGTAAGTGCTCATAAGTCGCTAGGTGTTATACGGTCACTCCAACTCTCCCATCCTTTAAGTAGACATTGACCTTAATAATTGTGGGGTCAATGGTATAGACTCTTTTTCATAATGACTTAGGTTCAATTTGGGCCCATCTTTTGTCGAAACTTGAATTGACCCACCCAAAGGCCCAACTGTGTGCGCCCAACCCAATATTGAGTAGAAGAAAATATCTGAAAATTCTCAATAGACTGACTGACACAAAACTATGTGTAACCTCTTTCATTTTATTCTTGAGATGAAAGATAAAGAGTGTTGATCTACCACACCTGCTTTGCTTTCTAAAAAAAAGTAACCAATGATCCATCCTTCAAAATGCTAGGGTTCATCAAGCATATAAAAGCCTAGCTTGAAACCTTTAAGCCAGTGCTGTTAGAAAACATTTAGGACAATCTTCTAGGAATTCAGGTCAGTTCAAGCATATATTTATCCAACATCTCATTGTAATGAAAATCCATTAAGACTATTGTGTGAATAATAGAAGGACAAACTGGAACACTTTGTATTTACCGAATGGCTATTCGACATTTTCTGCCTCTCTCGAACTATTCAGATGTTCTTCTTTGCCAACTTCCTCTATATATCTGGGAGGCGTATTGGCGATGATCATGAGATGTCGTGAAGAGAACTGTTTGCAAGTTGAAGTTCACAAAACACTTTGGCATTCAGCAGAAACAATATATAGAAAAGATCCAATATTCCAAAGAGACTACAATTTTACATATGGGAAGTATAAAAAATCACACTATTTTGCAACTGAGACTTTTGGAATCCTGAACTGATCCATACTCAAGAACTCTTTTATATTANGTAAGGTTTTCAATCATATTAAATTTGACTAAAAAAAGGTTCAATATAGGCCGGTATGGTAAATGAGCTTATTAGAAATCTGGATTGGCCAAAACAAATCTCTCAATTAAATGTGGAAATCATCCTACAAAAAATCTGCTCATCTGTTCTAACTGAACATAATTGTTCAAAACTAGCAGCTACATTTCTTATTTTCCAGTTTAAGTGTAACTGACCTAGAAAGTCTCCAACAAATCATAGTGACCATACTCATGAAAGAGCACCTTAATAGGAATCTCATCCTTCTCATACTCCTGGCCATAAAACTTTTATCAGGTCACCTGAGCTTGTAGCCATCGTAAAGACGGATATTGGTGTCCTGCACCCATGAAAGAAAATGGGTTTCCAAAAAATGCTTAATTTCAAGAACAGAATCATTTTCCATCATTAAAAAGTGGTAGTCTTTACAAAGAAGTTACCAATTTGAAACTCACTTAAGAACATGAGCAGCCATTAGCAACTCTGGTTCTCCTCCCCATGTATTAGTCTGTTGTATATTCTTCACATATGCATCAAAATCTCCTTCTATGAACCTGAATACAATAAGGAAAGTAAATCAGGTTCACTCTCTTAAACAGATACTTACATTTAAATAAGCTTAAAGCTCACCATTCAGTTTCTTCTCGCCTCTTTAACAACTCATCTGCAACCTACAAATTATTGGTAACAAAGATCATAGGATATTTTCAGATCTTACAACAGGATTCTAAGTTGGACAGTTAAAATTATCTGGTAAAATATGGTTACTTACTCGAGCTCTTAAGTCATTGGCTAATTCTCTTTGACGATTTCCATCAGGAGATTCTTCCCCACTTCTCAAGCAAACCCCATAAGAGACAGCTCTAAAGAGACATCTACCATCAGCTGGCACTCCTGTATATTTTCCTTCAATTAATTCTTCTTAGTTCTTCACAATTTTTTCTGAAACTTTTGTAACTGAATCTTAACATCCTCCTCTCATTGTCTCATTTCCTACAGAGTCCCAATTTCATGCCGGGCTTAACGCACCCGCACACGCCTGAGCACATTAGAATTTTTCTTTTTCTTTTTTTAACTAGTACATAATTTTCTTTTCTGATAGATTAAAAGAACAAGTACATAGTAATAGTTAATGAACACAAAACCAATTTTCTATAGAGGATAAGGATTACAAACCTGTCACCCTGTAGTTCCTCTCAGACCTTATTTCCTCCTCAAAACCACTGATGAAACCTTCAATTACTGCGACGGTTGCGTCGAGATTCTCGCCACAGCAATCCAATGGTGCAAGACAGGTGCAAACACCAAAGAGCAACCACTCTGAATTAGATCGGCGAAGCCATCTGGCTGGTCGTACATCCCATGCCACATTCCATGAACCCTCACCCTTATGTTCATGATAATCAAATGCTGACTTTAGATTGTTACAATCTTCTCTAGTCGGTAGGATCATGTGACGCAGTTCCCCCACCTATTCTACCGAGTTGACACGCAGTGGAATGCTGTCTCGGATGGTGATCTCCATTGAAAAATAGTAAGGACTTTGGGACCATCCGGTGGTGAGTGGCACTGTACCCGACGGATAACGCCGTGAAGTGCCAATGCTTAGGACGTGCATACAGTGCCCCAAGCATCACCGAAGACGTTCAGTTCAGGCTATCCTGCTGTGAAACTCTCTTGTTATTTTAATCCGACTGTTACTACTTCCTTCCTATATGTGTTAAAGAGAGAGAGACATGGGCCCACTAAAATAGTAGAACTTCAAAGATTTAATAACAGAACTTTCGTTTCAGAATTTACGGCCAAAGTTTCTACGATTTAGAAGAGCTGTGTCACCGAAGCTTGCTGGCTACGAACACCGATGATATATTTGATCTTCTTCCACCTATCACTCTTTTTAGAAAGGCCGTTAAACTACTTATAGAAAGTGGGACCCACTTGATTCCTGTAGGTTCACCTGCTCCCAAAATGTACAAGGAAGGAAAATAACCAGTGGTCTCCCCAAAGTAAATTTCATTTTTTTATTTTGGAGCCAGCAAAAACTTTCCTCCATGGGCTGCCGCGCAATAAGATTAGCGGAGGACGTTATTGTCATATCAGTTTTTGTCATTCGTGTCAAGGGTTGAAAAAATCAATGTCTCTTTGCACGTGTTTTACCTACCAGCCCGGGGGAGGTCTTCCTTGCACGTGACATTGCTAGTCATTAAAGTGGGCCGGGTTTGACCCAACATTCAACCCGATCGAACGCATATAACGATCCTTGAGACTTAACGGCTTCTCTGGAATCAAGGATGGCAACTACAGTCTACAGATGAAGACCACAGGAGGTACGTACGTCACTAACCAGACTTGTACAAGTAGGTAACGCAAAGGGCTGATGAAGACAGTCTTGTAATCAAAATCAGTCCTATCCCCAAAATAGGATTTTCTTGAACTAGAATCTCATCATCCATGAAGTCCACCATATAATAAAACATTTTGGAAGTTGGTATAGAAGAAAAATAAAAACCCTCAAATTAACAAGCTGTTGTCAGATCCTTACATGGTAAAATGGGACCACGCGCGCGAACAAGTGGCAGTCCCTTATTGGATTCATCAATGTTTTCCCCATCTAAAATATTTTTCTCACAAGTTCATGCAGATAAGAAATAAATCTTATGTACCTGGCTTGACTTCTTCTAAATCACAAACAACAAATTTCCAACTTGGGAAAAAAACTAAGGCAAGGCAATGACCTGTAAGTAATCTGGCTGAAAAAAAATGGAGAGGGCCATCTCTTGCATGTATTGGACATAATAATCCGATTCTAACAGTATTATCGAAGGAGGAACCAAATCTGGTCCTCTTTTACACGACATAGTCTACACGAAAGATAAAAAGGTAGAAATAATGAAGGAGCACGCAGATTCACGTACCCGGACAATTTATTGGGAAATGCAGGGATAATATGTTGTGCAGATCAATTTCAGACTGTTTTTGTCGTGGGTTACGTGTGCATGATCTTTGTTCTCTTTGGCTTCTTTTTTTTCCTGTAGAAGCTTGAGGATTCAATAACAGCCGAGATAAAGAATGCAACGGAGAGAGCCTGACACTTCTCTTGCGAAACCGCTGCTGGTCTTGATTCTGCGCTTTCAAGCTGCTATGACGGATGCTTACATCTGGAAAACTGACTGAACTCACTGTTTCCAAAGGGGTAGTGAAGTTCTGAGGACAAACGGGTTTAGCTGTTGGGAATTTTACTCCATTCTTCCATGATGCAAAAGAATTTTGAAGCTTAAATGGAACCTGCAAAACCAAGCAAGAAGATGAATAACACATATTCCTAATAAGTCTAAAAGTTATTGACTTGTCTAAATCAAAGTTTGGGAGGCATTGTCATTTTTTCTTCTTTTTTATTTTTTTATGGGATTAACTCATTTCCCTAGAGCAATGAATTAAAGAAAAAGAAATTTCACAGAAGTACTTGAGATACTAAAAAGGGTACCCACATTTTAAATTTAAGATACCATAAAAATTTTTAAAATAAAGTTACAGACCATGCTGCTCGATTTTTCAGTTGAACAAGACTTTCAGGCTTCGCATAGTCTGACTGGAGTCTTGAGTTTGTCAGCCATGGTCTGTTTATGAGTACGATTATGTTCAACCCACAGCTAGAAGTGTGGTTTTGCTCACCCACCCAACAAGTGGGTGAAAAAAATACTCTCTTTACTAATGGTCAAAAGGAAATGAAAAGAAATGAAGGACTAAAGGAGCTCACCGTCGAAACCAGGCTGCAGGAAGCAAATGACAATGATGAAGCAGAAAATGGAGATTTCCCGCGTTTGTTTTCCTTGTCATTTTTTGTTGAGTCCTCATCAACTGCAACAGACCCAAAACTTGTTGGTGCACCATCCTCCTCTTCCTCTTCCTCATCTTCCTCTGCAGAATCTAAGCCATCCTGTTCAACTGGGTCAAAAGTATCTTTTACTTCCTGCTGACTCGTTTCAACTTTCTTCTCCTCCTCTTGTTGTTTCCTCTTCAGCTCCATCTCCATATCTTCAATTGTCTCTTCCAGACACAATTCAGCCTCTATGAACTCAAGCTCTTTCTCTATCAGCTTGAGCTTCATCTCACTAGTTTTCTTCGTCTCTTCGCCCCACTTCTCAAGTTTATCGCTTACCGGCTTCAATGCATTTCCTACTGCAGTAATAAAACGCTCCATCATGTTTTCCTTCTTTTCACTGCCTGTAGTTTGTCCATAGAACTCATCAAAGCCAAGTGGAAGGTACTCGACTTTATTTGGGTCCACTTTCTCCCCATCTTTAAGAGAAGGCTGCCAAAATAAGCGAATCCCATATTTCTCATCCTCGACAAAATTTATCAGTCGTCCAGTTGGCGTATGAAGAATGAGTGGATCTTCTGCATTCACAAGCCTTGATGGGTCTTCAGGGTCAGGCTCTGCTCCATTCTTAACAAGAACAAATTCCGGACTCTCATCTGATACACAAAAAGTTTACTCATATTACACAAGAAATTGTTAAACTGAATTACTGAGCTACCAAATATACAAGTAAGAACCCTATGATCTAAAGCATGTACAGTAAACGAGAGCTTGAAGACAATTAATATAACAAGTAAAAATCTAGTTAAGAAACACGACATTCTTTTACGTGGACAATTTAAGCAATTTTTTATCCTTTTTCATGAGACTTCACCTAGAGATTATTACCAGTATGACATATCATTTTGAAGGGAGTGAAGAAGATGTTGATAATACCTTTTGACCACCAGTACTCCAGCTCAGCAGGCATGGGGATCCTTAATGGTGCTTTATAGAAGGAGTTCAACCACATCTCCCTTTCTTCATCCACCTCATGCACATATGTTTTCCAATAATCAGGAACCTGCCACAAATAAATATTTACTTTTTAGCTATACGCTCTAATAGATTTTTCATTTTTCGTCAACCAAAAAAAATCCTTGCTTACTTCATAAAACTGGTTAATGAACCCTGGTGCCATCCACACGTCTTCTTCCTCATACAAATATGGATGTTGAGGATCACTATATGGGCCCCTCTGTTCCCTTATCACTGCAGGAAAAAGCAAAACAATGACATTCAAATGGCATAAACTATAAAGAATGTGATGGAAGCTTCATAATATGAGGCCAAACTACCACAAATGTTGCGGCTATATGCCCTTTATTTTATTTAATGATGTCCAGGATCAACTCAATTAGGTCAATGATAAACAAACTAATTCCACCCGATACTCGGAGACTAACTCCAAAAAAGTTGATTTCTCCAAATTCCACGTAGGCTACTTTGTTTCTTTGACAGGTTATTACTCAAAGACCAGATTGGTTGATATTTAGTTATTCCAGTTTTTACATAATCTAGAACTTTGCAAAGCTCATAATACAAATGTTTCCTATGAAGAATCCATTGCATTTGAGCGACATACTTCCATCAGGTTTGTTAACAAACATCCGAGCCTTTGCAGCAGCAACTTCTGCTATACCAGCATGCAGCTGAAATTCCATAATACAAGCAGAAAATCTTGTCACTACCAGTTCTTATGAGGAAAAATGAAAATATTAGAACACGTCAAAAGAATGAAAATCTTATAATACCGTAGAAACATTTTCATCACAACCAGTAGAATCCTCCAATAGCTCTCCGAAATAGAATCTGCCCTGAAAACACAATATTTGAGTATTTAGACTCATTGTGATACAGAGCCCTGTCAACAGATCACATGCAAGGTACAAAATTTGGGACACAAACTGACTCTGTAGTTTATGAAATACCTCAATTTTTTCTTGCTCTTTTCTTTTAAAAAATATGTAGAGTATTTATGTTACAACTTATTACTACTAATCTTGGTAATATTTTTCTATTTCCTATACTTAGATGAAGTACTACTAGAATATAATATATAAGTTCCAACGTTGAATTAATGCATGGCAGTTTCCAGGCTCCCAGCACAGAAGAGACAGGTAGAACAAGGCATCATGACCGCTGCTTGTGACCTACCATTAACTGTCAAGATAAGTTGATGATAGGTGATGGGTCACATGTGGCATAAATTTGCAGCATCACCAACATAGCTAGGTGCTAGAACCAAAATAAATTTCTTCTTCAATATTATTACGTATAGTTACAGATGTATACATGCCCAATGGGCGCCGACCCCCACATGGATGGGTTCATTTCATTCACCTACATATATGGGGCGCTCATTGACTTCGTACACACCGCAACCATGCATCCTGCCATGCTTCCATTGTCCTGCATACCTGTATCGACCTTTTTCCCTGGCAAACAAAAACTATTGTAAATACGCACATCAAGTTTAAGCCTTTAAGAAAGAATATATTTACAGGAACCTCTTAGTTTTAGAATGAAAACTAGAACAACTAGAAGATGCACAACGCAAAAGGAACTTGCACAAAAATGAAGGAAGTCTTTTCACATGCGAGCATTATTTAGGAAATAAGAAAACTCCTCAAATGTTTTTCCTTTTTCTGGGAGAGTAGGTTCGTGGACCAGTCCTGATGTAAGTTGGCAGGCCAGTAGCCTCTAACTTGTGGTGAAGAACATGACAGATTCGGCTTCAAGCTTGATTCAAAATTGATAATGGAGCTGACCAATATCACTTTTAATGGAAATGGTTATGATGGTGTATCAGTGTATGTCTTGTTTTAGAAAGAGAAAGGCCATGTCATACAGATGCTGATGTTCTTATTAAGAAAATCTTGCTCGTGTCCATTTGCTCTTTTTGGTTATTACTTATATACCATAATATAGCCTTGATCTTTTCACTGTTATACAAGCATGGATGTGCGGAAACACAAATAAGTTGGCATATCACATAAGTACTACAAAAATTACAAGAGAAGCTAATCAAAAGAAAATGAAAAGTTCTGCAACTCTTTCACCTGGCAATCCAACAATAAAAGCTACAAGGAAAAAACCGTAGTGCTAATAAACTGTATTGTCAACAAATCTGGAAATGTTTCATGCCCAAGAAAGCCGGATACATAATATCCAAATAAATTGAACATAAATGGTTTTTTGGTCCGAAATTTTATATATCTTTAATTTTTCATTAATTATTCTTATTGATATTAACATTTTGAAATAATATTCAATTAATGTAAATTCTTAAACTGGAATTAATTACTCATGAAACTTCCAAGAATTGTCTATGTCACACCATATCTTTTTATGCTTGCCGGAGTGACCACATAATGGTGTCCAACATGGGTGATTTATGATGATGTGATGTTAACAATGAACTGTCCCTCTGAAAGACATACACCATATGACTATGCGATGGTAAAGGTCATGATTATTATGGTGGATAGATAAAGGTGTTGGTATCCACGAAATAGATTTAACGTGAAAAAAATACAGAGCATTAGAATATATATATGTGTTAAAAAATGGCCAATTGGTGGAGGATTGAAGCTTACGGTTTCTGCCCAAATTGCCTAATCCATTCAGCGTTTTCATCAAATGGAATTTGATAGTTTCCACCAGCTAAACGGTAGCTATCTTCAATATCCATCTCCAGCCATTCTCTATCTTCTGGGGACATGAAATCCCTGGATATGATTTTCCCTTCCGCACGCATTTTTGCTTCAAGCCTAGAAAGACAAGTGGAAGTCACAACAAGTTGAACTAATTGTTAAAAACTAAATTTTCAAGATTCTTTAATGTGGATGCAGTTGTAGTGATGTAAACATAGGAATGCTCCACATACTCGGAGCCTGGCACAGGTTCTCTATCGGGTATGTCAACTTCAACCACCCCGTGACCTTCCATGTTGTTCTGTAGCCATTCACCTTCATACCTGCAAGCAAAGAAGCCTTTTCAGAAAAAATAATGAAATTGAACCAGCATTTGACTCCGTGGGCTAGAGAAGATTTACAATCAAAAGCAGAAAAATGAATCTTCTAGATAATTTATTGATGGGTTGAATATCTTCTTGACCACTCTTTGCTTGTTACAATGGTAGAGTTACACCTTATTCACGTATCATTTGAGTTTTTCAAGTATTCAGTACTTCGGAAAAGAGATTCTCAAGGGCAACAACCCTAATCCAGGAGAAGGACTCTATAGCTTCACAGTGAAAATGAAAAGTGGCATAAAGGATTATATAATTCCCCAAAAAACATGGAATTAAACAGTTCAGTAGACCTTTGTTCTAGGAGTAAGAATAGAGAATCAGGGATACCTGACAAGCCCATGTTGAGCAACATACACGCCTTTTCCATGAGCTAAATCATCCCAAACAGTTCCTTCATACCTTCAAGAAAATGGATGACCAAGAAAATCCATTAGTATAAGCACCCTTCAGATAAAAATATTGTGCACACTTTATACAAGACGCAGCAAAAGTTTTTTTTTTTTTTTTTTAAGCAGGAGCAAAGTACTCAAATATCAAATATAAACCAACACACGACATGGGAAAACAATACCATGAAAACTAGCAGTTGCAGGCACTTCTGTTGATCAAATATCAAATACCACCCAGAACCATCGTCAAAGAGGGGATTAGGAAAAAATACTCAAATATCAAATATAATATGCACTTATTTTTTCTGTCAATGCATGCACATTCAGACATTAATTATGACAATACAAAAAATTCATGAAAAAATAACAGTTGCAGGCACTCCTACAGCAGAAAATGTAGCTGAAGTTCAAATATAACCCAAAAAACAAAGAGAGGTACTTTTGGAAACCACCAACTTCTTCAATCATGAACTTGTTTTTGGGTGCAAATAAAGATTCAAATTGATCGACATTATGTGGGTAACCCGTTTGAGAGCTACTAATATAAATTAAATTTACCAAGTCCTCTATCAAACTCGCATCCATCACAGCTGAAATAAACCAACAAAACATGAATGTAACAACAAATACAGAGTAAGCTAAACTTACGAGCTTCCATCAGGGAAAATGTAGCTGACCCATTTGAGAAACTCTTCAATTCGATCGAGCTCTTCAATTACCGCTTTAGGATTCGATATATCGTGATGATTATCAGGTATAGCCGGGTAGCATTTCCGATACGGGAGGTAAAATGGAGCAATGGGTGGGTCTCGACCGGCTTTAATTTCTTCCTTAACGACTTCCCAATCATCTTCATCAGCCCAAACAGGGTCCCAACCAGGTTTCGTCATCTCCAGTGGAGCGTCCGCCCAAAGCTCCTGGATATCCTCTTCTCTCCATTTCTCTGGATCTTTTGGGAAATCAAATAGGTCTTCGTAGAAAACGTATTCCTTTTCTTCCTCTTTTTGCCTCTTCCTGGCTGTCCTACCATAGAGAACGTTTGCGAATCTCTTTACATTTGCCTCGGGCGAGTTGTCGTCTTTGGCTAGTTCATCGTCGCTTTCTTGGACCACCCTAACGTATTCTTCCACTGAACCTACTGAGGAATCGTCCGAGTCGAAATCTGATTCTTCTGAAGAAGAAGATTCAACTTCAATTTGGTTTTCTTCTTCTTCTTCTTCTTCTTGTTGTTCTTCTTCTTTGTTCTCAGTCTGTTCGATTGAATCTTCGTCCGCCATTTTTTTGTTGCTTCGAAATTGAGTTCGAGACTCAAACGAGCGAAAGAAAGATGAAGATAAGGTGCCGATAAAAACGATACTCACAAAGGTAGCTGGGGGTTATGCTACCCTTCACTACTTCTGTGCTGCTGTAGCCCTGTGGGACAAAATGAAGCGACCGTGAGGGTTTTCGGAGGACAATTTTATTACAATTCTGGTATATCACCATTTGAAGTTCTTCCTTATGCAAATGCCACGTTTACACCATTCGGTCAACTGAGTACGACTCCTGACACCTTAGTGTTGACTTACCAAAGTATTCCTAACCGGGTTTTTAATATCTTGAACGTAGTTTTGAACTAATTCCAGATGCTCGATATTGGTTCCGATTGGGAGTATCAGGTATTTTGGTTCCACTTTTAATCGATAGGCCCTGTTTGGTACACCATGAATATTTTTAAAAATTCACAGTTTTTGTAATTACTAATTAAATTTCTATAAATTAAAAAAAATAAATAAATAATTTTAGATTGTTTATTTTGTAAATCCATTATAAATCCCACCAAATATTTGCTATTAGATGCTTTCATCAATCACCTACAAACCATGATGAACCGTGAGTTTTTGCATTTACGAATATTCGCGGTGTACCAAGCATAGCCTATGTGTACTTGCATTTCTACTGGGCAAATGAATATTCCCTTCACACAAATGCAAGGATACACATAAAATTTTTAAGGGTTAATTTAATTTACCCCCTCAGAATAATTGGCCAATCAGACTTACCCCCCTCAAAAATCAGATATTGAACTTACCCCCTCAAACTAACGGTTTCCGTGATTCTGCCGTTAGAAGGCACACGTGCGTCTCGCACGCTCCATTTTTTAGTGGGGGTAAGTCTGATTAGCCAATTATTCTGGGGGGGTAAACTAAATTATCCCAAAAAAAAATGGTGCAGAGTATAAATTAACCCTGAGAGAGATACCAAAATAGAGAGATAGGTGATGGTGGGGAGGAATCACCATTGTTGTCGAACTTGGGCTTTTAGTGATGGAAATAGTTCAAATTCTCTTCAAATCTCACCTGGTGTCTTTGATGAGAGGGTCTTTCAAGTTCGTCCTTGTAAATTAGAATAATTGGTTAATATTTTTATCTTTTTTATATGGTCAATTATAGTGAAGTTCTCTTAAATTTTATATGGTCAATATCAAATCCCTAAACACCAACCCCCATCTTTCCATTTTGGTGTCTCTCTCCGGGTTAATTTCTACTCTACACTATTTTTTTGGGATAATCGGACTTACCCCCCTAAAAAATGGAGCGTGCAAGACGCAGTGTGCCTTCTAACGACAGAATCACGGAAACCGTTAGTTTGAGGAGGTAAGTTCAATATCTGATCTTTGAGGGGGTAAGTCCGATTGTCCAATTATTCTGGGGGGTAAACTAAATTAACCCAATTTTTAAGAATGTTTCATCGCCTCACAATGACTTAACCTTGGCTCGTTCTAATCTAACCCTAATTGGACTTGTGGCTGACGACTTGTAGGCTTAGGGTTAAGCATTCATGTCCCGTCAACCATAATTGGGATATTGTCGATTCGTCTCTCATTGCTTTATTTATATGTAGATCTATAAGTCAAACGACAACGAATCAATGGTATGATTGAGCATTCTTGACTCATCAATCCATTAACCTTAACAAGATCGACCCTATACCTTTTCAGGTTATCCCACCTCTTACCCTGATTCTTAAGTAAAACAAATCTAATGACCAATTAGCAATATAGTAGGTATGTTATTCATGACAAGTAAACACAAACTTAAGTTCAACAAAGAGGTTGTCTCTAATTCAAAAAATCCATATATTCTTTTAGAGGTGAGAATATTTTTACAAGATCAATAATTCAATTCTAACCAGAATAATACTTGAATATAAGTTGTCAACAATAACAAATATTACAAGCTAAACTAGTTTGTATATGCAAAATATCTAGAATTAAAATGCCTACTCTAAGTATTTCTTACGAGAATGGTACTCGAGTCTACGATGTCAACAATAATAAACATTACCCTCTCCAATCAAAGTTATTTCGAGCTTTAGATCCCAAGCTTCTTCTATATTGATAACTTCAAACTTTCAAGCTATTGCGGCATGTTAAATCTTTCCCGCACCCTGTAAACGGGCTACTGGACCCTTACAAGCTATTGTAGATGAAACTAGGCAAGTCTTCAGAACACTCAAACCATTATACTACGCTCCTCAACCATTAATTTGAGGTTTGTATGGTATGGATATAAAAAGTGTTGGACATTCCTTCACCAGTAGGACTTTTCTACTACTACTACCGAAGGAAAGTCCTCGTCTAAGACTTTTGCTATAACAACCAAAGCCATAAGATCCACCATTTTATTTTATTTTTGTTTTTAATAAAAATTAATTTTAGATGTATAAAAAAGATAATCCTCATTTTACACAAAACCACTAGACTTACCCTCTCATAAAACCTCAATTTGAATTGCTTTGGGATGGATTTAAGGTGTCCCACTAGACTTGCAGTACTGTAGGTCCCGTCTGATCAGTTTTGATTAAAAATCGGATATCTAATAACTAAACAGGTTCCGACCCTGGTCCCACAGCGGGAATGGATAAACTAGAAGGCTCTGCTTGGTATGTGGGGAAAATTTGCATTCTGCAAATTACCACAGCTGTAGTAGTGGTAGTTTGCATGGATAAATAAAGTCATAGGTATCCTAACTAGCAGAGAAATACCATACTAAGCAGCTTTTGACCCAGAATAACTGCAGATGCAAATTTTCTCCACATATGGGCCGAAAGTGGGATAATATGTGCCGGTTCGGTGTACAGTACTCTGAGGCGTACAAGGGACGACGCAGCTACCGTAATGTCCTAGAGAGGGAGCACCTAAACGATTTCGTTACGTGCGAAGTGCGAACCAGTGAAAGAAAGAGAAAGAAAATGGACTAACAACACTGATTCAGATCCAGATTACAAAGTGTGAAGGATTTATGTCGGATTGTTAGCTGGAGAGCGATACGGAGCGAAACAGAGGAGGAGAGACTAGAGAGGAAGAGTGAAAATGGACTTGCATTATCTTCTCCATGCATCGATTCCTTCATGGAGCTCAGTAAGTGTAACGAATCAGCTATTCAAATTAAATTCTCCTTCATGTTTCAATTTGATTTCCAACTGATCTGTTCATCTCTGTTCATCTTTTTTTTTTTTTTTTTGGTTATGCCCTAGGTGGTTGTACTTCTCTCCTTCTTCGTTTACTTAGGATTTGCTGGATCTCTTCTTCCTGGCAAGGTTATTCCCGGCGCGATCTTGCCAGATGGTACTCGCCTCCATTACCGCTGCAATGGTTAGTTCATTCAACTCTCTCTACTACTGTTTCAAATTTCGTACAATCTGAGGATCCACATTCTTACATTGTATGTATGGATTCCTTCTATTTCAGGTTTGTTCTCGCTTCTTCTTCTGGTTGCTCTCCTCGGAATCGGAGTTTCCGCGAAGTTGATATCGCCTACAGTCTCTCTCTCGCTCTCTCTGAATTTCTAGATGCTCAACAGTTATTTAATTAAAACATCATTTGAATTGTGTTTTGATTTGGGAGAGTGATTGCAGGTGATTGCAGATAGGGGACTTGAGCTGCTTTCTGCAACTTTTGGTTTCAGCGTTCTTGTATGTTAGATTCTTTACTTCATAACTTTTTGAATCACGATCAAGCTTTTGTTTTAGCACGGATCATATTCATATCTATTGCTCTATGTTCTATACTAACTTATGTCCCTAACTGGCTTATCATATATGCTAAATTATGTTCTAGAACTAAAAAAGAAAAGAAAAGAAAAGAAAAGCTCTCAGAATTGTTTCTGGTAGGTACTTGGGGTTATGTCACACTGAGATCAATCAATGTGGTGAATACTTAGAAGTAAATCTTATTATGAATTTCAAAAAAAGAAAGAAAGGAAAAAGGCCGTGAAGATAAAGTCAGTACTGTTTAATGGCTTTTTAAGATGAAAGAATATGTGCTTTGCAGAATTTTAGATGCATTAGCAAACACATTCAATTTTTTTCTCTTGAGAAATAGCAGTTTGTCTTAGCATGATCTTGACTTGTGTAACAGACCATTTGGCGACAATAACTTGCAAATTGATTATCTTAGTACATTTGTAAAGGTTATTCAGAAGCTTGAATGTCCTACTTATGCGGCTTTGTTGGTAATTCGGCCTGTTAACTCTATGCTCGTGCGAGCGCAGATAATCGTCAATTCCTCATCGCCCTGTTCCAATCCTTTTTCCCACTAATTAGAGTATAATTAAGTTATTTACAACTTCTAATGTATGTGACATGGGTTTAATGGGGGAAAAAGGAACATATATGCATGTAGATTATCATTGTAAATTGTATCATTGAAACAAAAATTGATAAATTTTCCAGAAAAGGATTCTGAAAATTTTCATAATTTCGCAAATAAGTGGCACCTCCACATCTATTCAGCGGTTGATGCCCTTTAATTCTTTATTCCTTTCTGTTTTCTTATGCCAGGTGACTTTGGGACTTTATACGGCTGGTTGCAAGTCTCGTGCTCAGGGTTCCTCTTTAAAACCACATGTCACAGGCAATTTAATTCACGACTGGTAAACCCAATAAGGCTCCTATTTGTTTGAATTGATCCCAATGGTTAAAATTCCATGCTAGGCACGTAGTTCTCTGTTTAATTAGAACTTTGCATGTGGAAGGTTATGTAAAAATATTTTGCCAAAATTTCAATTTATTTGCTTATCCATAGTGCAGAGAATAAAATCATTTGATTTTTCAGCTGTTAAGTTAATACATATAGTGCAACCAACAATTTCTTGTTTGTTACCCCAAAACTGCATGCTATCACCTACAGCCTAGCTTGATATAATTTCTCTTTTTTGTTTTTGGTATAGTGCTTTTTAGAGGATGGGATTCCTAAGTATCTCTTGCATGGTTAGACCAGGTGTTTGGAGTGTTGTAGACATATGATTTGTTTTAATGTTTGTGGGCTTCCTGTTTGTCTCACTAGGTTAGAGAATCATATCCTACAATTACCATTTTTTGGTTAGAAGATGAGTACATGAAGCAAGAAGTTTTGAGTACAGGCAAATATGAGAACAATAGTACAAAACACATTGAAAGTCAAATGGTACTCTCTTGTAATTTTGTAATCGAATAATGAATATACCACAAAAGACTAGTTTTATCTTACATAGTTGTTTGTCTGCCAACCTTCTAGCAGAATATCAAAATCTGTAAAAGAGCACTGGCTTTTTATGATTAAGCATCCTTTCAAAGATAAAGAATCTTAAAGCACTTATTAGAAGAAAAAAAAGAAGAAGAAAAAAAAGATAAAAGATAAAGGATAAAGATAAAGAATCTTAAGCATAGAACTTGTCCTGTTCCCGTCTTTCATCGCAGTATAACTTATGCGAGAAGATTGTAAGCATAAATGACTGGTCAAATATTTCAGCAAACAGCATTTCATTATATTTGTCATTCAATACCTCTGTTTTAATAATTCACAAGTAGCTTCTTGAAGACTTTGTAAAGTTATAATTGCAGGCTTCAGTCCTAGAAGCTTAATCAATTATAATTTATTACAATGCACTTTCTCAAAAAAAAAAAAAATTATTAAAATAAAATGACTATTTTTTTGCTTGCACATATCGCTTAAAATGTTTACGTTGATTCAACTAATAGAGCTAGTTTCCAGAAATGCTGTCATAGGGACCAGTAACTCTGAATGTATTATTTGCTTCATTTCCTTAGAGAATACGTCAATCAATTATCTTGATTATTACATCCATTATTGCATCCAATAGGTGGTTCGGGGTACAGCTGAATCCTCATTTTATGGGAGTCGACCTGAAGTATGTGATCTTGTCTCTCATGTTCTGGTCATCCTCCACTTTATTAGAGTTCTGAACTTCATACTGATTAAATTTTGTTCGACACTGTTCACTATTCATTCCGCTTTTTCTGATATTTTTAGATAAAATTGTGTCTGCTGTAAATGAAAAGTGGTGATTGTTTCAAAATCTCAGTTCATTTTCTGTCACTAGTCAAATTTTGTCATACAACTTTGCCACTCTACCCAGTCATGAATTTGGCTGATTATCTGGCATAATTCATCTTTCAAACTGAGGTTCTTGTAAGCAAATAAGCTATGCACAATTTGATTACACATATATATCCAATTGGTTTTTCTAAATTTTTATAGTATTATTATGAATTAATTTATCTTGTGTTGATTTGTATGAGCAAAGCCATTTCAAGAGGTGGTTGACGTTGTAACCTCAGTTTCCTCAATAAGCTATGCATCATATGTGTGCCTTTATTTCCAAGATTAGATAACACGTTGACAGTTTTTCAGGCTTCAATTCATTCAAATTGCTTTTGCAATGTGAACCATGCTATCATGAACTATAGTTAATTCTATTGGTCCTTCGATCTAATAACTCACCATATCATTCTTATCACTAAACATAACATAATATTACTTGCCATTGCAAGTAGATAACTTTTACTGAGCAAGTTTATTGTCGCTATATGATTTGCTGCTACTTCTTTTGTAGATTTTTCTTTGTTAGAGCTGGAATGTTGGGATGGCTACTTATTAATCTTTCAGTTCTGGCAAAAAGTGTCCAAGATGGCAGCATGAGTCAATCAATGATTCTTTACCAGCTCTTTTGTGCGGTAGTAATGCTATGTTTTTTAATTTTGTGCAAAGATGTGCGACATGCAATTACGGAAATTTATGTGTGTATTTTTCTTCATTTTTCAGTTCTATATCCTGGATTACTTTTTCTATGAGGAGTACATGACCTCCACGTAAGTACATTAACCCGTTCCTCTTCAGAAATTGAATATCTCCATCTCTGTTTTTTTCTATCTGTTTGGCTGGATGTCTACTATGCCAAAGAATACAAAGAAAGCCATGATTCCTTTAGGATGCACCTCTTTCCACTGTTCAGATGACTTTTTTCTTTTTGTTTATGTTTGGAGTCTTTCATATGGACCATGATTTTGTAATAAAGCTTTATAATATTACAGTAATAAATGAAAAAGGTGATCAGATTAGTCCATCCCTTTTATTGATAAATGTTTAAAGATGAAACCTCACCAAAGTTGAAACATATACTTCTCCACGTTGCCATGATTCTATTTCAGCCTTCTTGGTCAACTTATGATGTCTCCGAAATGGTTAAGATTGGTGAATTCTGACCTACAGATGCTCTGATAAACATGATGCATATCAAGAAACTCCAGACCTACAATTTAATCCAAAAGTGACGATAATTAAAGAAAAAGAAAAAAATAGAGATTGTGAAAATGTAGGGAAGATGAGGAAGATAATTGGTTCTTATTAAAAATGAAGGGGAAGTTGTGCACTCTAAAATGGAGGCAAGAGCCACAATGAAAAGATTCAAGATGGTAGTGAGGGGCTTCTCAACGGAACAATGATCATTAGTGAAGGCTTCTCAAATCAAGTTTGTGCCAAGCAGGTTTCCTATTGGATCAATCAAGAGTAAGGGAAGTAATGGGACTGAATTCACTCCACTTGGTGTAGAGACAAACTCAAGGACAAGAGCTTAAATTGATTCTTTAACAAATTACCTGAAGAGCTCCTTCCAACTCTTTTATGAGGGTTTAAATATAGTAAATCTTTGACCTCAAGGCTAATCTAACTCTTGAAGTCCTTCAAATAAGATTTTTACCATCCATTTTCCATAGAGATAAAGTTGAATTACCAAAATATCCTCAATCAAATGTGGAAGTCCTAGAATCTCCTGAAATGAGAGACCCTCTATTATTCTGAATCACTTGCTGGACTATTTGATTCATTTTCTCTCTTTTAACACTGTTTGCTTTTTTTCTCTCCATTTGGTTGCTGTAACCTATATTATTTGGTATTATCTACAGAACTAATCCATTTGCCTGTGGTTTATCTTTAGATGGGACATTATTGCAGAAAGGTTGGGCTTCATGCTGGTATTTGGAGATTTAGTGTGGATTCCTTTCACTTTTAGTATCCAGGCATGTAGCATTTAACTGGAAACTATTGTTCCTGTCCTCTTAAAACGTCGGGTTACAGTTATGATATCTGTATGTTTTGAGCTGTTCTTAACTTGTGAAAATGAAGACCTCTGTGCTATTCTTTCCACCTATACTTGTGCTTAATTATAAAACAAATTCGCTCTCTTCTTTTTTTGAGAAGTCAAATTCTCTCTTTTTTCTTTTCTTTTTTCATTTGTTGGCCCCATTGCTTGCTATAGTGAGATGTATCCAACATGGGGAGTACCTAATATTTATCCTTCTATAGTTGTACATGGAGTTGAACATATATTATTATTATTTTTTTGATCTTTGTTTTTATTGTTATAAGCTGTACATATTACATTACCTCATTCTATGGAAATGAGATTTAACATTTCTATTGAAATACTCTTTTTAAGTTTCATAAAACTCAAGATTCCAGACATTAATATTTTCGTCACTTGACAATAAATGGTTTGATAATTTCATTTGGTTTAGGGTTGGTGGCTTTTGAGAAACAATGTGGAGCTACCGAAAGCTGCTGCTATTGCGAATTGCTTAGTTTTTCTTGTTGGGTAAGCAACTCTTATACCATCAGTTTGGATTTCAGTACTCTGATAAAATCACCTGTCTGTTATAACAGTAGTGTTTAAATCCGCAGTTATCGGGTCTTTAGAGGAGCTAACAAACAAAAGCATGTATTTAAGAAGAATCCAAAAGCCCCTATATGGGGTATGCCTCCAAAAGTTATTGGTGGAAAATTGCTTGCTTCTGGTTATTGGTAAGGTTCTGACTACATTATCTTTTTACTTCAAAAAACTTGAAGTTCTTGAAATTCTCACTTTGTTGCAGGGGAGTGGCAAGGCACTGCAATTACCTTGGTGACTTGCTTCTGGCACTATCCTTTAGTTTACCTTGTGGCGCCAGGTAAGTTCTTCAATTTTGTCAAAAGCTTCCTTTTTTGTTTTTTTCCTTTAACTTTGCAATCGCGGTAGGCCATATGCAAACCATACCATAATCATAGAAGAGAAATCTTTGTCATCATTTAGCTATATATCAACTATACTGTCATTGTCAACTCAATGTATTGTTTGGAAAATCTCCTATTTCAGCACAGCTAAAACTTTTAAAGTACTGTACGTAATAAGCTTTAAAGGGATGATTTATGTTTGAAGTCTTGCAATTATGTAAAGAGCTTTACTTCATTAATTTATTTGTGTTTGTTTCCTGCCACAAATATTGTATAATCACCCTTCCTACTGTCCTTTATTTATATATATATATAATATATATTTTTAAATTAGCTTGATTTCCTCTCCCAGTCCCATGTTTATTCTATATTTCTTAAAATTTGTTTCAATCCCTTCAAACCATGGTTTGATCGAGGATGAACCAACTGATTTGGTTGAAAATGAGATGAATTACCAGTTCAGATTCTAAAACATTGCTCATTTCTGTCTTAACAATTTTGCAGTTCCCCAGTTCCATACATCTACCCTATTTACCTTCTAATTCTTTTAATATGGAGAGAGAGAAGAGATGAATCACGGTGTGCAGAGAAGTATAAAGAAGTCTGGGTAGAATACTGCAAGCTCGTTCCATGGAGGATTTTACCGTACGTTTACTAGACACGTTGAAGGATCCGTGTTCATCTACTAAATCCATATCTCCTGTTCTCTACGCAAATTACATTCAATGGTATGGATTGCATGTCAGAGGTACGGATTTCCTTCTAAGAGCATATTTTAGAAGGAACACTTGATGGTTCATTTGTGCATTACAAGTTATCTTTTGTTTTGACTATTGTGATGTAATTTTTTAGTCAATTTTTTTTTTTTTGAATGTTAAGCCTTTTTAACCTTGTTGATCATTCGAAGCCATGATTTAGAATCTTAACTGGTACACAATGACTAATTTTTTAATGAAATGCGACTCAATGACTGTAACACATCATGCTCCTTGGAAAAAACAAGCCTTAGAAACTATGCATTTAACTTCATTGTTCAAAGTTTCTCTGATCAGTTCCATTTATACTTTAGCTCAGTCAGACTCCCTTCTACTCAGAATCGGCCCTTAATACTTACAAAATTGATCATCTAACCCTATTATACTCCTTGTCAGCAATACATATCATAGGCTACTAAAAAAAGTCCTAGTTATTTGGGTTGGTGTTAAAAGTTCGGGCAAAAAATTCCGCAATGATTAAAACTAGAAAACAAGAACACTGAACAGCTTTTAATCACAAAAACATTCCTACTGAAAGCCCAAAGATACCCATCACTTTCTTGTTGTAGACTTGTAGTTGCTGCTGCTGCTTCTTGTTAAGCAAGGGCAGATTGCACGCAGAAAGCTTTTCGATTTCCTTATTTTACTGCATGTTGATGAGTTCGTTTTTACTTCTTCAGCTTGTAAGTGAGAAGACATTGAAAGACAATTTAGTCGGGCACTCTGAAAATAAATAAAACGTGCACTCAGATAAACCCTTCCAGTTCTACTTCACTACAGACTTTTTTTTTTAATTACGTGAATTTTAGCTTTTTCTATAAATTTGAATAAAAAAGCTGTTGTAAAATTCCCAAGTTATCAAGATATTTCTTGTTATTTTTATGTTATACACGAATTATTCCCTTTGTTATATCCAAATTAAAAGATTTAATAATGGTTAAATCTTTATTCGAATTCTTGCATACCGAATAATAGTCACCCTTTATCCATAGTGTATTACACTATTATTGCCGTATAAAAAATTGTATACGAGACATTGGGATCTATCGCATTTGGGTCCATTCTTTTCTTTTTTGGGGGCATCCATAAAGAACTTGTCGATATTTTCTTTTATTACACAAGATGAAAGAGATTTGTCAAGAATTATTATTATTTTTTTTTTTGCATAAATTTCTCTCAAACTCTCCGATAAAAAAAATAGTACAGAACTTACAAATCAGAGATGTGGGTGCCCTTTCAAAACCGGAAAAAAAAAAAAAAAAAAAATCAGAGATGTGGGTGGTACTGGTCCCCTTCCCTCATCTTTCTGTGGAGATGGGTTGTTGTTTACTTGTTTGGTTGTGTTGTAAGAGTAAGACTGTAGAATGAATTGATGGGTTTGGTTTAGGCCTTCTTTTGAGGGCCCACCAAAAAGGATGGGACTTGGGAGTGCTACCCATGAATTCAATCTTTTAGAAAACTTAATTCCAAACAAAATTTAAAAAGTGCCAACTACCAAAATTAGTGAGTGGTTGCTTGCACATCTTCTTCGCCAGTGTCTGATTCTCTTAAGCCTTTTCTTATGAGGACATATGTACCACAGTACAGTTAAAGTTGTGACTTTTGTCTTTATTTCCATTTTTAAAAGCTTTTTCTTTATTTTTGGAGCTAAATTAAGTTATTGGAATCAAATCCCAACTTATTTAAGAGAAAAGATTAAAGAATGGTGATATCCACGGCTAGTAAACGTCAAGTGTGCACATTTATATAACATAGGATAACCGTACATAAGATGACTAGAAGGAAGGCAAAGGGGTTGGGTGACCATTACTCCCACCCTAAAAAACAAAAACTTGATGGTGGGTAAACATAACCCCACACCCTAAATGACCAAAATAACTTTATATTTTTTTACGAAATACCGAATGTGTCATGTAGGTAAATGACCAAAATAACCTTACATTCTTTTGGGAAATACCGGATGTGTCTCGTGGCCATAGTTATTTATTTACACCTGATTTACGCTTGACGGTGGAGTCGCGTTGAGTAGATCCACGGGCGTGTTTGTGGGAATACCTTTTTTTTACGAGCAATTGAGTTGTGCTGTAGACACGGCGATATTGCTAGTATTAAACAAGTGAATGTTTAGGAGCAGTCGATTCACTATTGTTTAAGTTTTNATATATATATATATATATATGGTCACCTTTTCACCCCCAATTTAACAGGGATCTACAATATGCCAAACATTCACAGTATAAGCTGTAAATGTGAATTTTTTTTTTTTTTTTTTATAACAATAACTTCCTCAAGAACTTTATATTAACAATACTAGTTTAAGGCATATGCTTTGTGGATTGAAGTATTCTAGTGTTAAAAGAGGTTTTTTTTTATTTTTTTTTCATGTAAGCCTTACAAAATATTAGTCTTACAATTGTCTACAAAACTTTAATTGCGAACATATATAATATATCTAAATTGATTGCACAATATACTGTTTATTACGACCTTTTCTTTTGGGATTATGGTTCATAAAAAAAAAAAAAAAATTCAAAATTGTGTTTTTTCCATAGGGTTCTTTGAAAATAAAGACGGTCGCAGACTGGTAGCTATTACAATTTTAAAATTTAATTAATGTCAAGATCCAAATTCGACATTGAATTCAAAAATAACAGAGGAAATTAGGAGTACTTAAAGGTTGTCACGGCGTTATAATGGCTATAGCAGTACCTCAGAGCCAGATATACCTTTCGTACCAACGGACCCCTAACAAATAATAATAATAATTTGATTATTCATTATGAATGAAATTTATAATTCTTGACCTACTAAAGTTCAAAAATTAGGTAATGGCGTCGCCCGGACTCGAACCGGAGACCTTCAGTGTGTTAGAAGGATGTTATAACCAACTACACGACGATACCAAGGGATGAATGCTACTTGGCGAAGAGACAAACTGAAAGAGGGAGAATCGTGAGATAGCGAAAGAGACACTAACTGATTACACTCTCTTACAACACTTATGTGCCGATCCCTGCATGAAGATGATCTAAACGCTAATTTTATATGAAGATGAACTTTTCATCATGTATATCACAGTTGCAAGCAGTGTACACATAATATCGCACCCAAAAATATTTAGAAACTATGATAAGAACACGTGTCGTCATATATAGGCCTTGCAAATTCATCCTGGTTTTGAAGAAATCAAGTCAGAAAATCTAACGTGTAATTCACAAATCAAGAATCACATGTCCAAATCCACATCTCCAAAATGTAACATGCATGCGATGCATGCACGCCGAGATATGTCAATCTTTTTCGATCTTCTCTATATATAATTCATCACTTTATTCTCCAGAGAGATTTTTTTCACACGTAAAGTTTTTTACGGCCTCAATTAGCTCTTTCAACAAATCCTTTTCCCCTGCTATCTTTTTGCTTCTACGTTAATAGAACTCCTCTCGACACAAGTCTAGTATACTACCAGAATATATTATGGCGGATGCACGTTAGGCAGTGGGTGGTCAGTTGACCACCCTCTCTTGCTAGAACTTTTTATACATTGACTAATTTTGACCACCTTATCTTTTAAAAGTTCAATAAAGTATAACTGGTTTGCATCAAATCTGATGCACCAATGTATACATTACAAGGCTTTCTTTAGTTTTAATTTTAGGGTTTAGGGTTTGTAGATTATAAAAGAAAATTAAAACACATTTAAACGTGGATCTTAAGAGATGGGTTCGTCTCTTTGCTCTTATTATTTTTTATAATGTCATTGATAACTTGTTTATCGAATATTTTAAAAAATTGAAGACTAGTCCAAGACAAGCGTAAAGAATCTTTTATTGTAATTAAGAAGTGACTTTTTTGAGATTTTTTTATATCATTAATGTTGAGACATTGAACATTAGTAAAAAGTCTTCGAGGACAATTGTACAAAATACAACTCTTTCATTTGAATGATTTGATTTTTTAATTCGTTTATTTAGTTTATTATGTGCGTGTATATTTCTATACTATTAATTAAGCCAATTGCTTTTTTTGAGGTTTTTTAAATTCAAAACCCTTAGAAATATTTTTTTCTCAAAAATATATAGGGATATTATTGTAACTTTTTGCCCCTCAAAATTTGACAATATAGACAATTCACATTAAATTCTTATAACTTCCTTAAATCTTTGTCCCACAATTTTCTCTATAATATTCTTCTATAATTCTCTTCCTTTCTTCCTCTTTCACCACAGTTACTCCCTGCAGCGTAAGGAACACGTGCAATACATGTGCACAACGTATACTAATGGTTCAAAATCTCATATGGTTTCGTAATCTTTTCAGGTATTTCGTAATTCTAATATTTTGATATTGTATCATATCGTTTCGAAGAATGTTTCAATTTTTCAAATATATCGAAACATTTGATCGATACAAAATTTTGAACCTTGATTATACTAATGCCGATCGACTCACGCAATTAACATGGTCAATCAACGTGTTTCGCCCACCCCAAGGAAAATTCCTGGATCCGCCACTATATATATATATATATATATGGTCACCTTTTCACCCCCAATTTAACAGGGATCTACAATATGCCAAACATTCACAGTATAAGCTGTAAATGTGTCAGTAATAGATGAGGGTATTGTACACCTATTTTCAAAATAGGTGTACAAAATAAAATTACTAAAGGCAAGTTTAATGGGATCCCTTAATCCATGGCTCTATAGATCTATGATTTGTTTGTGGAATCCCTTAATCATCGTATCCATCCAATTTTCCACTAATTTGCGGATATTTAGTGAAGAGGCCATTTAAGAACCACATGGTCAACAGATGACCGCAGCGACCAACAGATGATCGCTATAATTAAGGGATGATCCTAACGGTTAAGGAATGATCGCCCAACTTTTTATTCAAAACAATGAGTCATCTCTCTCTCTCTATATCTATCTCCTAGTGATCATTAATTGGATGGTCGCCACGACCATCTTTTGATTGCCGATTCAATTTGTTGACCGATGTATTTGGTGTTAAAAGATTCTCCACTATTCTACCTCAATTTCTTAATCCATACTAAAATGGATCAAGGAATTAGATTAAAAGATTCTCGTTAAACTTGCCATAACTAGATTACAAGGCCCTATGTGTCCTCACCACGTACTCACACCGTAGGACACCAGGATTAATGACCTCCAGTGAGTTTTGTGTAATGAAATCAGCATTCAAAAATTCAAATGCTAGTGAGATTGTGAGATCATCAAACGTTATTCACTTAATTACCAAATTGCTAGTTTATTATGCATGTAATTGTAAGATTAGGGCTCCAGTACTGCCCACCCAACAACTAATTATATGACCACCCCAAATTTAATTAAAAGTAGTATATATTTTTAATAGTAATACGTTAATATGAAATTATGAGTCCCTTCTGGCGTCAATGCAGATTTTGTACGGTAACATCCAATGGTCGTAGTTAAATTACATAGAAATGTAGGTGCCCCGAATATATTCTCTAGCTACTTTTATATTAATTAATTAATTTATAAATAAATAAATATAAATGTTGAGAGTACTATTGGTATAATGTCATCTACAGGTTAGGACCTTTAGGTCCTCGCTTGAACCATAGATATTTGTACATGACAAGATCAATGAGACATTATAATTCAATTAATTAAGCTCCCCAATTATATAGACTTCAACCTAGAATCTCCAAATTAATGGAAAAAGAAAAGGGTACGACTTACAAATCACTACTACACCAAAGCAGTTGTGTTGTAAATTCTTTTTATTTTTTGAGAGGTAAAGGGTAAAATCTTATTGAGAAAGAAAAAGTCATAGAGTTTGTGTGTTGTAACTTATAGGGCTAATATGTTTCTGGGTCTAAGAAGTGTCTAATTTAGAGTTTGGGTTCTAGACAAACGATTGATTCTCTCTGGATACAACGACCGTTAGTTTGACCCCTTCTTTAAAATGCTCCTAAAAACCTCAATTCTTTAAGGTCTACATAGGGATGAACCAAGAGCTGAGCTTTGGTAAGAATGATGTCCTCACCATGTAGATCATCTTCAACTAATACCAGTCAATTCTAAAACTTCTAACCCTATATATCAAAAGTTGATTGAAAATCAATGGTGAAAATAATTTATATTTACCGTTTATTTTGGACCAAATTTTTATAAGAGTAGAAGTTATCAAGATGATTTTTAGGACGATGATCTCCGTAGGAGTTCACTAACCACACCAAAAATCAGTCTTTGGTTCATCCTTATATGAACCCCAAATAATCGAGATTTTTAGAAGCTTTATAAATCAGTGGTCAATCTAAGTGTCGTCGTATTCGAAAGAGAGTCAATTACAACCCAAATTCTAAATTGGACACTTCTAGAACACAATCCCTAATTTCCCAATTTATATGGGACCCGAAAACAAATTAACCCGAAATTATATTCAGATCACAATCTTACAAATAAAAGATCGAAGTGATTTAGCAAATGTTGAGGATGTTAGTGGACCTTGCCTACCCGAAAAAGTCCAACTCTGGTCAGTCTTATGTATGTTTCACAAATTCGGATATGACCCCAAAATGAATCTATTATTAGAATGCATGTGCAGTCCATTTGTCTTTCGTAGGACTTATTATTCGAACACTTGAACCCATAAACGGCGACCAATGGGGTCACGAGACTCACGACATGTACAATGACCGTGACATTGACTGTAGGGCTCTCTCTCTCTCTATATATGCGCTTTTCCCTTTTCTTTCATGTCCCTCCAAGAGCTGTTCAAATCCAACATTTTTTCTTTTTTAATTTTCTCTATCGTCAACATAAGTAGGTATTTAATTCCCATCTATTACTTATACCCCACAAACTCAATTTGCCCTCTCACATGCACGTAGCGTGAGAGTTAGTAAATTATATGACGCGTTATTTAGTTAACCCATTTATAAACCTACTCACTACACAAAGTATTAAATTTTCTTTAATAACAATGTACTTATTCATTTTTTACACTATCTCGTGGGATTCTCATGAGCAGTGAAGATCATCATCACAAAAAATATATTAGGTGGGCCCACTGATGACAGTGTATATGTTGTTGTTATCTAGACGCCGTTGAGAAGATCATCGTAAAAAAAAAATCATCCCTTGGATCAATTCCACATGACCACATACATTAGCAAGTATAACCCAAGTGTAAACAAATAAATAGGGTATTAGGTGGGCCTACTGATGACAGTGTATATGCTGATGTGATCTAGACGTTGAGGAGATCATCATAGAAAAAGTCAGCCCTTGGATCAATTCTATATGACCACATTGACAAGTGTAACCTAAGTGTAAACATATAAATAATATGACGGGATATATTCGGTATTTCTCAAAAAAAAAAGAAAAAAAAAAGACACAC
>MVGT01000437.1:1684387-1750735 GCA_002174775.1 Macleaya cordata | reverse complement strand
AAAAAAGACACACAACTTCATACACGGCTTCACCGGCGGCTCGGTGAAGCCGCATATATATAATTAAGATATGATCCATGGGGTTTTTCTTCCAAAGCAAATCAAACCAGTTTTTTTATACTATAGTATTTTTTGGTTTTAGAAAATATCTGGTCCCTACAAAATCTATATTTAAAATACTCTATCCAAAAATCATATTTGTATTGTAGGCCCGCTAAGATAGAAAGAAAGGCCAATAACATATGCAAGTAGATAGATATCCTTTTTCTCTCTTTGCCTTGCCTTATTAAACTGCAGCCTCCTCTTGTCTCCATATCACGTACACTTTGGTTTCTTTTTAGCACCAAAATAATCTAGAATTGAAACCGATCATCTCGATTCCAACACGAGTACACATAATGAATGGTATTGGGATCACAATAAGTTAACAAAAATATTATTGGAATCGGCTCAATAATCTGTCCATATAGACAGATTGAGCTAGCACCCAATCACAACCATTTAATATGTATGTGTAGGGTTCACAAACACATAAGGAGTGGTTGTGATCAGGTGTCAGCTCAATCTGTCCATGTAGACAGATTATTGAACGTGTTCCAATAGTGTTTCTGATAAGTTAATATTATTTGCTACAGCGTGGGGGAGGTGTCGAATTTTTTTGGTCTTATCCATTTTGTACGTAAATAAACATAAAATTTGTCTTTCAGTTCACGTTTAAAGTAATTCATACGCAAATGGAAACCGACATCGTGTCAAGATTATGTGAATTCAAAATCAAATTTAATTAAACGTGATCAGAGCTCACTAATCTCATTAATGATCCTCTTAGGTATCTCTAAAAATGAAATTCAGAGATGAAAATGCCTCGGACAGTCAAACATGTTATTTCTTATGTTAATTAGAAATTAAAAACCCTAATTATAATTAGCATTAAATTAAATAATATCTATATATTTATGACACTAGGTTTCTCTTTAGCAAGGTCAAGTCTTTAAAAAAAGGAATTGACAACTCATTGGGTTGTAATCGTACGACTCATAACTCTCTCTACCGCTGAGTAATTTCCATCTGTCCCCACCATTGATGTATAATGATGCCCAATAAGAAATCGCCATTTGTAAAAACTTACAGATGTCGGTCAGCAGTCGCTTATTGGACTTTATCAACATCTCCAGGATTGGTCTATTGTAGTCTTGGTACTGACGTGGTGAATATTCCATTTTGGTAACTAATTTCATTTTTACTTAAAATTACGAGTGTTTTTCATGCTGTTCACAACATATTTTTAGAATAATAATTTCAATAAATGACATATAATTATTAATTAATTAATACGATCTATTAAGTGATTCGCTTGAAAATGAGAAAGATTTTCTTTTGGAAGAATTTGATTTCCAAATCTCGCCAGTTAGCTTATTAGTAGACTTTGTGTAAAACGTGTGAACTATATATTTCAAATTTAAGAGATTAACTTTAGTTTAAAAAAGTAAAATTAATGAATTTAAAAAAGAGTCGATCCAAATTCATAGGGAAGGTGAGGGGTAGAAACTTTGGAACCATATAATTTTTTACATCGAAATAGTTGGAAGAACTAAATGTCCCGAGGTTCAGTTGTCTGTTGATTGCATAGTCCCGAGGTTCCTTCGGGCGACCTCGGTGTGCTCTTAAAAGCTCCTGCTGTCCTACTGGGTTGTTTTAGACCTGCTCGCCATGGAACGGCGTATTGCTGTAATTGAAAAGAAGACTTTTGAGTTCAAAACTTTTTGGCTAGATCGACCCGCTAAAATGTGTATTATTGAGAGAGTAAACGGGTTCACCAACTCTCTATGGTTGCCACTTGAAGGGGTCTACTGGATGATGGAAGTGGTTGATGAAATCACCTTGTTAGTAAAGGAAAAGGCGGAAAGACTCTACTGGAGGAAGAAATTAGTAGATGGGACGTTAATGATTTACAACAGAAAGAATCATTATGGGCGTTTTCTCGACATTGAACTGATTTCTCCTAATCGGAAGGCTAAAAGATGCCATTTAGCGATTCCGAAAGGCCACAAGGGGGATGGATGGAACAGGTTCTTAGCTGTCCTCCGACTTGCGCTTATCTGGCCAAATCGATTGAGGGGTCACAGTCAGACCCCTGATCAGATCTCATTGAAGGATTCCAAGATGTGGCCAGGGATTAGTAGAGACACTCCACGAGAAGTGAAAGTCAATAGTGGAGACAACTTCTCAACACCTCTGTATCGTGTTCAATCTTCTCAGGATGGTGCTATCGTGTCTTTTAATGATAGAGAAAGACAGTTCGGGAAGTGGAATTTTGCAGTTGTTTGCGAGGTATGCCCACCACCCTTGGATTGGGATATTATAGCTAAGAGGATAGGTATGGCGATTAAGGTTCCAGGGACGATCTGCTTATCATCGTTTCAGCCGGGAAAGGCAATAATATCAACAAACTCCCTGGAGGAATCGAGACTTTTCCTAAACAAAGGTGCTTTGGAGTTTCTAGATGGCAGAATTTCTTTTTCGAAATGGTGGCCGTCCACAAACAAGGTGTTGAATGATAATCAAGAAAATCATCGGGTTTTCTGGATTCGTCTTTCGGGTGTTCCGTTTCATCTCTCGAGCTCTGAGACGGCGATAACTCTGGCTGGACATTGTGGAGAGGTATTGGAGGTTGATACTATTTCTATCAATAAGCCTTTACTATCTGGTATTTTCGTAAAGATCAAGTGCCGTGACAAGATGGGTTGGATTCCTCGGTTTCTTACCCTAACCGTGGAAGGATTGCAGATTACTGTCGTGGTGGATACACTTTTCTCAGATGGAATAGATTACCGAAAGACAGTTGACACGTCGACGGTGGCAAACTCGGTGGGGGACTCAGAGCCGGAACATGAGATGGACAAGCGGCCAGGGTGTGGATGTGGCGGGAAACCAAATTCCAATTTGAATTTCAAAATTCGAATTCAAAATATGAATAATAACGAGGAGGCTGTATACGAATCACACCGAACACAAAACGACAATGCTGCTCAACCTCGAAAAAGGAATAAGCCTAAAAAGGAAAGGTCAGATCGGGATCGATCCTGGGACCGGGGAAAATCGGCCCAACAGAGCCAAAGCACCAACAAGGATAATTCAAACCGGATTAAAGGTAAGGATACCGTTCCATTGGGGTCTCAATCAAAATCTGCCTGGAGAAGTAAGTTTGTGGGCCTTTCGGACGAGGGGTTTAAAAGCCCAGGTAAAGTGTGGAGACCCAAAAACCCTAGCAAGTTTGAATTAGGTGAATCGAGTATTTCGGTGGAATCCAAAGGAGGTGTTGGGCATATGTCGTCTATACCCTTAAATGAGATAGAATCTCCCCACGGAGTAAAAGGACCGACAAACCCAGGGATGGAGTTTCAAGGGAAGATTTCTATTTCGAAAGGTCTCGGGATTATATTATCTGGAGGGGTTAGAAGTTGGGGAGTACAACCTGGTTTTAACCATATCTCAGAGAAAGGGGCGGAGATTATAATATTGGGTAGGGATCCTGAAATGCAGACAAGCAAGGAGCTTTCAATGGTCTGTAGGGATGCAGAGGCTCAGTACGTTGGAGAGGATTGTATTATGGATAGTGAAAGACCACTACTGATTTCTCCTTTAGCTCAGATACCTCCGGATTCATCAACACCGACTATACTATCTGAGTCATACTGGTCCGTTCATGATGAACTAGGGAAGGAACGAGCTGAAGAGATATTATTGATCGACGATGGTTCAAATGTTCATATTTCAGCTGAGACACAACCGAAAATGCTAACGGAGCCTGGAGATATCGCTGGTAAAGAGCTTGTAGATTTAGTCATGTCCATTGGGTCCTATTTTGGTATTCCCTTGGAGGGCAGGGAAAGTGAAGTTTCATCGAGAGTGAATAGATTTCTCCATCACCATTTGAATGAAATCACTAGAAGGCCGGTATGTAGTCGAAGACAGAAAATTGTGCTCAATGATCCCTTAGAGGAAGCTCTAGATGGAGTTCAAATACTCATGGAGGAGAATGAGCAGGGACCTTCGGCTCTTACACAGGAGGGACAAGAGAATATAAAGGGCACTCATGCATCTATTGGGTGCATGTCAAGGGAAAAAAAAAGATTATCATGGTCTCTTCAGCAATCAGACCCGACTGGTACAAGAGAAGAAAGGAGGACTAGAGCTAGGGGCAGGAAACTAGAGTTATGAATTTAAACATTCTATCCTGGAATGTTAGGGGAGCTGGAGATCCTAAAAAGAGGGCTGCCATATCAGATGTTTTAATCAGATGGAAATGTAATATTGTAATCCTTCAAGAGACAAAACTTGAAGTGATCACGAGCCGAATTTGTAAGGAATTCTGGAACAAGCCATCAATAGACTTCTGCTATCTCCCGGCTCAAGGAGCATCGGGAGGTATTCTGATTATGTGGAATGGAGATTTATTCTCGATGCAAGATAAGAACGAAGCCCCTCACAGTCTATCATGCCTCTTTCAATCAAGGGCTCACAGCACGCAGTGGTTTGTGAGTGGTGTATATGGTCCTAATGAAAGAAAAGCCAGAAGGGATTTGTGGGTGGAATTAGGTAACGTTCTTAGCTTATGGGACATGCCGGGATGCATTGGGGGTGATTTTAATACAATTAGATTCCCAGATGAAAAGAACAAAGCCACAAGTATAACTAGAGCAATGCAGGATTTCTCAAAGTTCATCACCGATTGGGAACTGTTGGATCTTCCACTTTGTGGTGCAAATTATACATGGTCGAATGGACAAGACGATCCCACCTGTTGTAGACTTGATCGATTCTTGGTTAACAAGGGTTGGGAGACGAGATTTCCGGGGTCCATACAAATGGCCAAGCCGAAGCCAATATCTGATCATACACCAATCCTGCTTAGAAACGAAGGAATTTTAATGGGACCAAGACCTTTCCGCTTCGAACTGATGTGGCTGCAAGTGGACTCACTTCCGGGCTTGATCGAGGAGTGGTGGAATGAGACATCCGTAAGAGGGAATCCAGGATATGTGTTTTGCAAAAAACTTCAGCACATCAAGGACAGAATTAAGGAATGGAACATTGATACCTTTGGAAGAGTAGACAAAAGGTTAGAGCAGATTTTGGCCAGGATCGCAGAGATTGATGGTAAAGAGGAACTTGGTACGATCACTCAGATTGAAAAGATGGATAGAGTGAATCTCAGAAATGATTTTGTACAACTCACCAATCTGGAGAATATCAAGTGGCAGCAGAAATTAAAAAAAGATTGGGTTGATGATGGGGAGCGTAACACAGCATATTATCATAGTTATGTCAATCAACGGAGACGTTCAAATTGTATTAGTTGCTTAGAGATCGATGGTGTTTTAACGGAAGATTTGCAGCAAGTTCGATCACACATAGAAGACTTTTATGCCGAATTATTCCATGATGAAGAAAAATTCAGACCCTTCATGCAGGATGTGGAGTTGCCCATTTTATCACCATGCGAGAGATTGGGTCTGGAGGCACCTATTACTGATAAGGAGGTACTTGATACAATGAAAGATATGGAGAGGAATAAAACCCCTGGACCGGACGGATTTCAAGTTGAATTCTATATTAAATTCTGGAGTACTATCGGGGTGGATTTTATGGCCACTGTGCATTATTTTGAGCGAACAGGCTTTCTGGATTGGAGAGCGAATAACACATTCATAGCCCTACTACCTAAGACGGATTGTGTTGCTGCAGTGAAAGATTTTAGACCAATTAGTCTAATTAATACAACATACAAGATCATATCCAAGGTATTAGCAGGTAGACTGAAGAAGGTTTTGCCAGGATTAATCTCTCAAACTCAAAGTGCCTTCGTGGAGAATCGGCAAATCTTAGACAGTATACTCATTGCGAATGAGTGTATCGATAGTAGGAAGAAAGCTAAGGAACCAGGGTGGATCCTTAAGCTTGACGTTGAAAAAGCCTACGATAGGGTGAATTGGAATTTTTTAGATCTGGTGATGAGGGAGATGGGGTTTGGAGATTTATGGAGGAAAAGAATTAAGACTTGCTTGTCGACTGCTCATTTTGGGGTTCTGCTCAATGGCTCCTCGAAAGGGAGATTCAAAAGTAATAGAGGTATTAGACAAGGAGACCCTATATCCCCGTTTCTCTTCACGATGGTGATGGAGGTCTTCTGTCGTATGATTTCGAAGGCAGAAATTGGAGGTCTGATACAAGGATTTAGAATTGTGCCGAATGGGTCTATGGTTACACATTTGCTATTTGCCGATGATACGATCATGTTTATTGGCGATGATCCGACACAGATTTCTAATGTTAGAGCTATTTTGGTATGTTTTGAGATTATTTCTGGATTATCAATAAATTTATCAAAAAGCTCGGCGATCGCAGTAGGAGAAGTACAGAATTCTGAGGCTATTCAATCAACCCTGGGATGCAAGTTGGAGTCTTTGCCCATTAAATATCTGGGTCTACCGACGGGAGCTAATTACAGATGTAAGAGCATATGGGATCCCTTGATCGAAAAAACAGAGAAAAGATTAGAGGGCTGGAAACGAAATCATCTATCTTATGGGGGTAGATTAATCTTAATTCAAAGTGTTCTCAATTTGCTTGCAGTGTACATGATGTCAGTTTTCTCTATACCACCATCTGTTATTAGAAAACTCAATCGAATTATGCGGCTATTTCTATGGGGGGGAAGATGATGGGAATAAAAAGTATGCTTTGGTGGCCTGGAATAAGATCTGCAATAGCAAAGTTACAGGGGGGCTCGGAATCAAATCCTTCAAGGAGATGAACAATGCCCTCCTGTGTAAATGGCTATGGAGATTTTCAATGGAGGAAGATGCTTGGTGGAGGAGACTGATTGCAGAGAAATATGGTTGTGACTTGAATGGATGGGACACTAAACAAACAAGGCAACCATACGGGGTTAGTATCTGGAGGGGTATCTGTAATCGCTCGAACATATTCAAAGATGGTATGAAATATATTGTGGGCACTGGTCAACGAATCAGATTCTGGACGGATTGGTGGATAGGAGAAGAACCGCTCAGTAAATCATTCCCTTGTCTGCATCTGGCTTCAAGAAGGTACAATGCTTGGGTATCAGATATCATATCGAGGGGGGCTAATGGACTACCTCAATGGGACTTTGATTTTAGAAGACGCATAAGATAGGATGATTTAGAAGAGATTATGGCAATTACTAGGTTGTTGGATACTTTACAGCCGAGTTCGGAAAATGACGCAAGAATCTGGAGATGGGAGAGCAGGGGCCAATTTTCGGTGAAGTCGTGTTATGATGCGTATCGTGATAAGTGGGATTGGAATTTTGATTATCAGGATATTTGGGATAAGGACGTTCCTATAAAGGTAGTCTTCTTTGTATGGCTGATTCACCACAATTCAGTACTTACCCAAGACAATCTAATAAGAAGGGGCAAGATTCTGATCAATAGGTGCACCATGTGCAAAACAAATATCGAATCGATTGACCATCTCTTTTTAAACTGTCCTGTGGCTGCAAAAATTTGGGGTTCTTTCCTGCAGGAATTCAGAATGTCATGGGTATTTGGGAATGCTATCTCCGATATATTTAGAGAGAGAAAGGCCAAGATTTTTTCCATCAAAGGTAACTATTTATGGAAAACACTTCCCTTTGCCGTTTGTTAGGTGATATGGAAGGAAAGAAACCACAGAACTTTTGAAGGAATAGAGGGCTAGGTCCATCAGATGATTCTAGATATTAAGGCTATTCTACTATACTGGTCTTCAACGTCCCAAATTCTAAGAGGGCATAGATTTGAGGATTTGGTCTTCAAATGGGATGAGATTGTCTGGCGTTAAGAATGGTATGTCTCTTGTGGTATTGAGGTCATGAATCTTGAGTCTTGTCATGTTATTCCATCTCGGAATAGATCATAAACCTTCACTCTTGTATTATCTTCACCACTATCAATATATATTATTTTTTACTGATCAAAAAAAAACTTGTATATAAATTTAATTAATTAAGGAGGCCAATGGTAGCTCATATATAATATAGATTGAGCGGTATAGCTACGAGAAAACTAGTTAATGCAAGTTAACTTCAATTAGATCAATTAATATAGACGGATACAGTTATTGGCTCATGGGGTGCATCATATTCATAATAAATAATAAGCATGTCTTTTAATTCTAACTTTTTTAAGTTTGGGTCGTGGGTGCTAGCTTGCTGTCAGTCCCCAAATGAAATGAGGGTGTGCATGCAAATTTGGCTAGCTCTGCGCTTAATTACTTAGTCACCAAAACTAGANTTTTCTTTTAGTCTAAGGCCCAAGAGGGTTTCAGTCAGAGGGTTTCAGTGTGTGTAATTTATAGGAAGAGGGTTTCAGTGAAACCCTCTCCGAGAGGGTTTCAGTCAGTTATCCTTGGGCCTTAGACTAAAAGAAAACGTTTGTTGGGCTAAATCCTAAAACGTTTTTCAAGTATGGGTTTTTGGCCAAAATTCCCAATTAATTAATTAATAAGATATATTAAGTGATTCACTTGAAAATGAGAAAGATTTTCTTTGGGAAGAATTTGATTTCCAAATCTCGCCAGTTAGCTTATTAGTAGGCTTTGTGTAAAACGTGTGAACTATATATTTCAAATTTAAGAGATTAACTTTAGTTTACAAAAAGTAAAATTAATGAATTTAAGAAAGAGTGGATCCAAATTCATAGGGAAGGTGAGGGGTAGAAACTTTGGAAGCATATAATTTTTTACCATTCATAATCCAATCAATATAAATAAATAAATTTTATGAACTACAAAGATGAGAACAGAAATATATATATATTATGAAATTGCTCACTAATAACTTAATATTAAATAATTTACATGAAAAGTTTAGGTAAACAACTATTTTTTAAATGATAAAAATTGAGATATTTAATGTTAGAGTTTCTCAAACAACATTATATCCTTCGCGGAGGAAACAACATATATTGTCTTATATAAACCTATTGAGAAACGCCATAAAAAAATATAAATAATAATAATAGTAAAGTAATTTGAGACTGTGAAAATGACCATGTCTTCCAGTTACGGCATAATAACAATACAAAAATAATAAATAAAGCTAAAATTTCAAAAGAAGACTTTTACATGATTAAACCATTAGGAAAAAAAAAGAAAAGAAAACACAAGTCTTCAAACATATATACTTAATAACCCATCAAGAGTTTACAATTTTACATCCCACGCAATAAGATGTTGCTCTGTCACGTCATAACATCTATACGACAAGAATTAAAAAAAAAAATACATATATGTATCTATATTATTATATAATATAAATACATATACATATTAAGATATTTTGTACTAATTTTAGATGAAAATTTATATATTAAGACAATTAAAAGATAAAAAATTATATAACTTAATTAAAATTTCATACTAGAGTAAAAAAAATTAATACTATATTGCCAATTGTAGATTATATTCGATACTCATACGTACCACTAATTTTTCATTAAACCTTAATAAAAAGACAAAAGCGATTTCAATTGCTTATGTGCCTTTTTTTTACTTTATTAATAAAGTCCCCTAACTTCATTTTCCCACTGTCCAACTTTAATAAGTTCCAACTTCTACAAAGCTAACTCCTCTCCGCATCACCATGTTAAATTTTCATCTAATAATAAAACAATAAAATAAATAAATATTAAATATTATGCATGTGCTCCCATGCTACTAGGTTTATAATTAGAGATATTTTGTTTTTTTTTTTTCGGATTTAAGATTTAGGGTTTAAATAAGGATTGTGAAAACATAAATAAAACCACGTTTTTTGCATGCAAGTATTGGAACTACGAATGATTCAACCACCAATTTCTTTGAAAATCTTAACAGACTATTATAGGTAAAAATTAAAAAAAAGTACAAAGCAAGTAGTGCCAAATGGTTAGGGATGAACCAATTATATAGGTTTGATTTTGATAATTATCTTGTTGGGAGCATCCATGAAGATGTGGGCCACCTGGTTTATGCGTTTCGTTTTACAGACCAGTCGTGTAGTTTACGTATATGCAGTAGCACGTGGTTTCGAAGTAAATTATTAGCCGAACCAAGTGCACTGTTGATCGGGGGGCTATAAAGATCCAATAATGCTACATAAAATAAAATCATGTAAATCCAACGATCGAAAATAATGTGAACATGCACGGGCACCACCACTTATTTGAACCAATAAAGGGTACTAATTATATCTCAAATTTGAAAATTTCCAAGAAACTCACCCTAGTTGGATGCAAAAATCACATGGCCTACCCAAAACCTGTAATTCAAAATCAGGAAATTGCTGTCATTTATCCAAAAAATCGGGTAGAAGCATCACAAATAATGACTTAATTAGAAAAGTAGGCTCAATATGATTGAAATGTTAGACTCTTGATCAGATAAAATTCAAAAAGAAGACGACCTTTACATCAAAGAAAATACCTAGTCAATTGGGGAGTAAAACAGTCTTTTTCTACTATATGTGAATTGAATCCCTAACTGTCTCGACCGTTATTCCAGAGATTTGAAAAAACATTATCTCGTGATTCTCATTCAAGGGTTCAATAAATCTACAGTCAAAGACTCCGTTTTTTTCTTCTTTTCGAGAAAATTTTTACAAGTACAACCTATCCTCATACTTGGGTACCGAAGAAACCAAACATGAAATGTGATTTTCATTTTTTTTTGGAAGTGGAATAAAATTTCATGTAAGACCTTATTAGAATTCTAAGTAGATCCAGATTGCCATCTCAAACAACTGATAGAGGAGACTGAGTGAATAATACTTTTGATTCAGAAATTACAGGAAAAAAAAATGTTGATATGGACTAGCAAAAATGTCACATGTTAAGAAATTTTTTTTTTTTTGAAAACTAATTTTTTTCACATGCAAGACTTTTTAAGACTGCATAAATGTTTGGCTCACGAACAGATAGACCTACAGAGTACTTACTACCCAAATTAAGTTAGGCTGATGATTTCTATTCAGTCACCAAAAAGGTGACAGAGAAATGATCTAAAACAGAAAATGCTTGATATTAAATAGCACCAAAGTATTTTCATAACCTAACACTGCCATTACTATTATTGTTGTATTATTGTACTACTCATCACGGTCATTATCACCAGTACATAAGGGCAGAACGTTGCAANAGATGTTGCTCTGTCACGTCATAACATCTATACGACAAGAATTAAAAAAAAAAATACATATATGTATCTATATTATTATATAATATAAATACATATACATATTAAGATATTTTGTACTAATTTTAGATGAAAATTTATATATTAAGACAATTAAAAGATAAAAAATTATATAACTTAATTAAAATTTCATACTAGAGTAAAAAAAATTAATACTATATTGCCAATTGTAGATTATATTCGATACTCATACGTACCACTAATTTTTCATTAAACCTTAATAAAAAGACAAAAGCGATTTCAATTGCTTATGTGCCTTTTTTTTACTTTATTAATAAAGTCCCCTAACTTCATTTTCCCACTGTCCAACTTTAATAAGTTCCAACTTCTACAAAGCTAACTCCTCTCCGCATCACCATGTTAAATTTTCATCTAATAATAAAACAATAAAATAAATAAATATTAAATATTATGCATGTGCTCCCATGCTACTAGGTTTATAATTAGAGATATTTTGTTTTTTTTTTTTCGGATTTAAGATTTAGGGTTTAAATAAGGATTGTGAAAACATAAATAAAACCACGTTTTTTGCATGCAAGTATTGGAACTACGAATGATTCAACCACCAATTTCTTTGAAAATCTTAACAGACTATTATAGGTAAAAATTAAAAAAAAGTACAAAGCAAGTAGTGCCAAATGGTTAGGGATGAACCAATTATATAGGTTTGATTTTGATAATTATCTTGTTGGGAGCATCCATGAAGATGTGGGCCACCTGGTTTATGCGTTTCGTTTTACAGACCAGTCGTGTAGTTTACGTATATGCAGTAGCACGTGGTTTCGAAGTAAATTATTAGCCGAACCAAGTGCACTGTTGATCGGGGGGCTATAAAGATCCAATAATGCTACATAAAATAAAATCATGTAAATCCAACGATCGAAAATAATGTGAACATGCACGGGCACCACCACTTATTTGAACCAATAAAGGGTACTAATTATATCTCAAATTTGAAAATTTCCAAGAAACTCACCCTAGTTGGATGCAAAAATCACATGGCCTACCCAAAACCTGTAATTCAAAATCAGGAAATTGCTGTCATTTATCCAAAAAATCGGGTAGAAGCATCACAAATAATGACTTAATTAGAAAAGTAGGCTCAATATGATTGAAATGTTAGACTCTTGATCAGATAAAATTCAAAAAGAAGACGACCTTTACATCAAAGAAAATACCTAGTCAATTGGGGAGTAAAACAGTCTTTTTCTACTATATGTGAATTGAATCCCTAACTGTCTCGACCGTTATTCCAGAGATTTGAAAAAACATTATCTCGTGATTCTCATTCAAGGGTTCAATAAATCTACAGTCAAAGACTCCGTTTTTTTCTTCTTTTCGAGAAAATTTTTACAAGTACAACCTATCCTCATACTTGGGTACCGAAGAAACCAAACATGAAATGTGATTTTCATTTTTTTTTGGAAGTGGAATAAAATTTCATGTAAGACCTTATTAGAATTCTAAGTAGATCCAGATTGCCATCTCAAACAACTGATAGAGGAGACTGAGTGAATAATACTTTTGATTCAGAAATTACAGGAAAAAAAAATGTTGATATGGACTAGCAAAAATGTCACATGTTAAGAAATTTTTTTTTTTTTGAAAACTAATTTTTTTCACATGCAAGACTTTTTAAGACTGCATAAATGTTTGGCTCACGAACAGATAGACCTACAGAGTACTTACTACCCAAATTAAGTTAGGCTGATGATTTCTATTCAGTCACCAAAAAAAAAAAAAAAAAAAAAGAAAGAAAAGAAAATAAGAGATCCTAAATCGTATTAAATTGTTTTCATAACCTAACACTGCCATTACTATTATTGTTGTATTATTGTACTACTCATCACGGTCATTATCACCAGTACATAAGGGCAGAACGTTGCAAATTTGCAATCACTGCCAATTCTACTAAAACTTTGTTACTACATATACAAAGCACAGAAAATGAGTACAAAAAAAAATTTTAAAAAGGAAAGGAAAAGGATAATAAATAGAAAGTAATAGTGTAGATTGTGCCTGGAGCCTTGATTCAAAAAAGTTGATTGAACGATCTATTTTACGGTTGATGTTCAAAAAAAATTTGTTGGGCCAAAAGTTGTAAAATTAATTAATTTTTTGTGAGAATAATTGACGTAGTGAAAAGAACACATTCACCAAAAATTAGTACTTAATCAGCCCATGTAAAATCCTACGTACTTGAATGTCCCCTTAACATTACTCATAAACATTTTCAAAGTGTTTGCCTTTTTAAAGAAAACATCTCCAAATGTAAATGTAATGGATGGCTAGAGTTCGCTCACTTCTCCTACCTTTCAATTCATTGATATGGTATTGGTTCTTCAAAAAGGTTGGAAAAAAAAAAAACAAATAATACTGAGATCTTTCAGGGCAACTCTTATAAGCCCAGAATTATCCATACCTTAAAAGAAAATAAAGCAAAGGTTAGTTTTCCATGAAAAAATAATAATTTCTTTTTTTTTCTCGGTTAAACTTAGGAAAAAATAATAATTTCAAGAGAAAAAACAAGGCGGAAGATATTTGAATAAGTTATGGTGTAATTTATTCAAATTTAACATCATAAACAAATAGGTGGCGAATGTAGGATCCACCAAATATAACTTTTTCAAAATAAAAATCAAAGTATTAGCCGCAGGTGTGCAAGCAAGGAAGACTAATATTTACAACTTTTTTTTTTTTTGAAGTAGATGATTATTGCCCAGAATACATATTTAAGAAGGCGAAGATATATCATGAAAAACTTGTGAAAAGCGTAGAAACATCGCCAAATACACTAAGGAAATTAACGAAACCGCCACCTAAGGACTATGGAAATAGCGCCACCAACGGGCTATGAAAGAGTACCTACATAGATAGACATATATATATATATATATATTTATTACTAGAATTACATAGAAGAAACTTAATGGTAAACCACACACCCAAGAAGTTTCGATCATAAGACCTCTTAGGACATGGGAGGGATGCACAACCGCTTGGGCTAAGGCCCATGTGCATGGAAGTTCGAATCTCTTTCATAGAAACACAAGCGTTGTGCACGTGTTCCTCACACTAGATTTATTCCTTATACTTGTTTTGTGATAAATTATTAATGCAATTAATTATACAAATAATTTCAAAAAAATACCAAAAAATACAAATATCCATTGCAAGCTATTGAGAGAAATGTGAAAATTGAGTAGGTAGTTACAGAGAGATTTTAGGTATAGTTGAGGGAGAGACAAAGTGAGAGAAAATCATGGAAGAGATTTAATTTCCTTTCTAAAAGTGAAACAGTTATGTTTTGATGAGTAATAAATTACTAATTTATCCTTTTTTCAGAGGCAAAAGATGACCATTATACCATTTCAAAGTAAAGTTAAGCTTTAACAAAAAATATTTTTTTCAAGGACACTAAAATTAAAAAGCTCCAAAAAAACCTCATTCTCTTAACTAATAGTATAGATATATCTGAAACATTATCAGAAAAAAGAATAAGACATATCCGGTCTTACGTGTATTTGAGCAAGTAAAAGATAGAAATTTCCTAGAAAGATAATACTATATTCATAAATCACAAAACCTGATCAACAGTCACAAATTTAATTTCTAATCGAAAAAAAAAAAATTTAGGTCAGAACAAATACAGATTTATCCGGTACTTTTGGAAAACAAAAGATACCCGAGCACATGGTCTTGTAAGCACTTTTAGAGTCGTTAGATATTCTTATATAATAACATCGGAAGGTCGAAAATTCTGATCCTTATGTGCACGTGTTTGGGATAGCGTAACGTCTTTTTAAAAGAATCACCAATTATAGAGCTAGTGCGCTCATTTTTATTCATCATGGTCATTTGATTATCACGCCGTTAAATTAACAACATTAATACTATATGACTGAGCTTCGAAAAAAAATAGAAAAAAAAAAAAAAAAAAGGTTAAGGCCGGGCTTTTTAAATCATTTTCATAAAAGAAAAAGGCAACGTGGGGAATGGAACCTAACCTATTACTCCTCATTTTCACAAAAGCATACTTTGAAAAATCCGAGGTTCAGACTTTCATACTTCTCAAGTCCCTGTTCCAATACTCACGGAGGACCAATAGATAATTATTTCATTTTCCTTTTTGACGTGTTGAAACATATCCGTTAGAAATAAAAAAAAAAATTGGTGACCGACTGTTAGGGAAAGAAAATTAAGTATTCCGAAATGGTACAAAATAAACTATTGCTGGTCTTGATTGTAACGCGTATTTAATCTTTTAGCTATAAAACTAAGGCAGAGTCCACAGAGACCTGTCCTTACTTAACCCAGCATCCCAAAACCGTCGATTAAAATCGGATGGTTAGCAATTAAATCCAATAAAACGCTGTTTAAAGAAGACTCTGTTATCTACCTCTAATTTATTAACCTGCAGTTGCCCAAGCGTGTTTCATTGTACTACCTTAGAGGGGGACCATTAACGGACTTTTTCAAGAATCAAATGCCAATAATGGTACGACTAAGTTAGAACCACGACCTACAATGTTAATGGGTAATTGGGTATCCAGTTTTCTGGTTCCGATTCCACATATTTTACTATCTGAAGTTAAGCAACTAGGAATCGGAATGGAACCGATAGAACTGAAAGAAGCTTAGAAATTCCGATCAAAACCGGAATTGATTATTATGCTTCCAGTAACACATTTGAGTTCCAGATCCAGAACGGAATTTTAAATGATGTTACCGTTCTAGGTGGGTTTCAATAACCGAACCCATATAACTAACGGCGTCAAGCGTTAGACTCTCAAAACCGTTATTGACAAGTGACAGTACAACGTTACCAAGTGTCAGAAACACGTTGGCAAGGGATCTATTGCTGGGTTTGATTTTGCAAACACACTTTAAATGTGGGTGTACGAAATTACTCCACTGATTCACATCTTTACGCACGAGTTAGCGTCCAGCTAGACGATTCACACGCCGAGTCTCTGGGCTAAGTCTACCCAACTTATAAAACGACCTTAGCTTTAAAACGAATTTACAAAATCAACCTGAAAGAACTAGTATTCAAAATACGTATATTACCAAGTATTATACGAGACGTTAGAGTATTTGTAAATAATTTTTTCAGTTCAACGAGGGAGAAACAAAACATATAAAACATACTGGAGGGACTTTCTTCTACTTTTCTTCTTCTCTCTCCCTTTCTCTCTCTAAAATTCAGGTTTGGTTGTTGTGTTATCGATTTTCATGGCATTGACTACCAACACCACCGGCAGCTAAAACACAGTTGGGAATCCATAATTTCTGAGGTGGATTTGCTATTCACTTCAGTTTTTTCTTTTTTCATTTCTATCCAATTTTTTCTCTCTATGAAATCTGTTGAGTATCTTCCGAGATCACAGGATTTTATGAAGATTTTGTGTTGTTTATGCTGAGTTATTCATCAAGCTTGAAGACCCCAATTTCTTATCTTCTGAATTTGGACGAAATTAAAGAGCTTTGAATGATTTTCTAAATATCAGGTTCCTTTGGGTCTTATTGTATTTCCATAATTTCTTTGCTTTCCCTGTTTACCAACGAGTGAAGATAGCTGGATTGTGCTTTCTGGAGATCTGATAATTTAAAGTGGTGGATTTAAGTGTGATTTCTTGGTACTTTATTCTGTTTCTGTATTCTGGTTTCGGGTTTAGCTTCACATACCCTTTGGGCAAGAAAGGGTTTGATTTGTGTCTTTACTCTTCTCAGCTGGCTCCTGATTGGGATGTGAAAGAATTTTAGAGGGGATTTAGCGACAATGGGATTTCAGGTTGGGAGAGATTTACCAATAAACCACCCAGAGAGGGTGGCTTTGCAGAGGAAGAAAGCAGGAGATTGACAAGGAGAAGAAAAGATTGGATTTTTACGGATCCCGAGGACGAGAGATGGATTTCAGAAGTGTAGAGGAGATTGGGATGCAGAGTTCTTGGAAACCAGTAACGCCTGCAAAACCCATGCCAATAAGACCACAGCCAAACTCTAATGACAGACAAGGGAGCCAACCAGGTAGAACATCAAATTGGCCTGACTCAGTTGGATTGCAAGCTGAGTTCTATCAAGGGAGTCCTCAGATTACTTCTAATGGAGTAATGGATATTAATTCAATGGGTTTTGTGGATCAAAATAGAGGAATTAATACCTTGGAAGAAGCCATGTCTGGGAGACATAGAGGCCCTGGTGACATTGTTTTCCCTTGTGCAGAGGATCTCAGTAGCAGGGTCATCGCGGACTGGAATAACATCAGTTTCGCAGACCTCATAGCTCTCTCCGGAACAAATTCTGGGGTAGCAGCAATTCTATCACAGAGAGGGAACGTTAATGCAGCCAGCAGTCCAAGCATTCCACCATTGAATTCCCAAATTCACCGTAGCCTGCAAAAATCAAATCCGCCGCTAGCAAACCAAAATTTTTCAATCAGCTCGAACATGTTGAATAACAGCAACTACTCACCTCATAAACTTCAGTGTAAGTGACAATAATCCTTCTTTTTCTTTTTTTGTTTCTTCAGTTGATTGTGAAGAACTTTCATTTCCAATAATGCCATACTTTAGATAGATTAAATGGATTACGAATTATCACTCGACTGAAATCTTTTTTGAGTCCTCTAAATTGATCACCCAATCTGAAACTTCATTGACCTGAATAACTAAGATCATTTTTGTTGATTTTTGTAAGAACTGATGAAAACAACAATGAAATTTTACAGATGGGATTCCTGTTCATTACCGTCCCACCTTCGACCTTAATTCTCCATTAGCTGATGCAGCCTCAAATGGTAATATATTTTTTCAGTTTTCACCTTTAACACCAGCTCAGGGTAGGAGAGAGCAAAACCAGCATTCTGAGATAGCAAATATTCGCATAGAGAAAGGATCAGATTTGGTAAAGAATTTGCAGCAGAATGTAGTTGAACAACAATCAAAAAACAATGGTATTGAAATCCAATGCAAAGACTCGCTTTTACAGTCTGTGGTGGACTTGTCATCAGCTGCTGTCTCTACACGGCTTAAAGAAAACCAAATCCCTGACAAGACAGAAGAACATGGTATTGACCTCAACAAGACACCACAGCAGAAGCCTAAACGAAGAAAAATCAGACCCAGAGTTGTGGTGGAAGGCAAAAAACCCAGAAAGACTCCAAACTCTAACGTCAAGCAGTCTACTCCGAAAGAAAATCCGTCTGGGAAAAGGAAGTATGTAAGGAAAAATGGCCTTAAATCCTCAAATTCCCCCTCAGCAAATGTAGCCGGGGAGGTTAATACAAATCAGGTTGCTGCTAAACCTTGCAAAAGGGATTTGAATTTCGAGTTGGAAGAAGAAGCAAGAGATGGAAGCCATGGCAGCACAATGTGTTACCAGGAGGGGCTGCTAGACAGCATTGTGGACTCTTCGAGCAGGTTAGCCTTTAACAGCAATTCAGAACCCCAAGCCCAAGAAATATGTCCAGGAGTTAAGAGTAGCTCAGTAACCAAATCAACTGTGCAGCTATTCGAAGGACTGGAAGTTATAGTAGAAAATTCACCAGCAGGCCTTCCATTTGATCTCAATTGTTCTTTGACTCAGGCTTTGGATGACATAATCTCATTGCCTGATAAACCAGCTCCAACCACCCCACCACCCACAAGAAGAGAGGCACCAAGGGAAAATCTGAACGCCCTTATGAACACTAAAAATAACACAGGGAATACAGGTGTCAGCCAGAATAGTGTAGAAAACATTTGTCCTCCCAGGCATCAACATATCCATCCAGATGCTGTCTTCCAAACTGGAAGTGCTAACGGTAACCATGAAAATGAAGTTCGGTCCATATTTCAGAACGATATTCGACTGATGAGCCAAAATAATTTGAATTGCATCAGCCAAGTACAATTGACTGGGGCCGAACAAGCAAGGGGATCAAAGAGAGGATACAGTCACACCATCGATGAGACGAATCTCCACGCCATGAATCTGAGAAGGAGCCCTTTGAGTTCTTTGCAATCCTGCCAGCAAATGTTACTAGGAAATGAATACCACAGAAACAGCGGCACTGTTGAGCTACATTTTCCAGAAACTAACAAGAAAAATAGGACAGATAAAGACCAGAAAACAGCCAATTCTAGCATGTATTCTTCAATTTGTTCTTTCCTGGAGGGTCCAATGGTACGTAAAAAGAATGTTACCAATGCAGATCATTTTGAATCACAAGCCAAAAACAGAGGGTTGGAACCTCAATTGGGTAATATTAATGGTACAAAAGACCATCAGAATGGGGCGGGTAATTCTGTACCCAATGCATGCTCACAAGCTATGGCAAATCAACACAATGGCCGAGTCCAAAATACTTGGGCAGGACCGGTTTCACAGAACCAAAATCCAAGTTGGGCCACTCTTGGAGAGCTTCAACATTCTGAAACCACGTTGAGATTCAATCAGCCAGATCTGACAACAAAACAGAGATCAAATGGACCTACTAAGATCTGTGAGTTGACTTCCCTTACTACAACTCCTGATTGCAACAAAATGCCAAAAACGCCTCCCAAAATGGCACCAATCTCTGGCGATAAGCTAGGAATCAAGAATTTCCCTGGGCCTCAAGACTGCATTGAAGACCTGGCGGCAGATAACCATGTAAAGAAGAGAAGAGGGCGGCCAAGAAAGAGACTTGATCTTGTGAATTCAGTCTCCAATTCCAGTAAAAACAATGAGAGCCTTCACAGACACGAGACTTTTGTGTATGACTATCGCCAACCGAGCACCAAATCAAGAGGTAACTCCTTTGAACAGAAAGCTACTGCTGTTTGAATTTTCCAGATGATATGTTTGTCTAATCAATTCCTTCGTAAACTAACAGTTGCAATTCCTCGGGGATTTCTGTTGCAGGTTCATTAGAAATACCATGGCAATTCAATGTTTCCATTGATGAGATAGTACAGAAATTAGAGCATCTAAGTATCAACAATGGGAGGAAAACAGTGTTGGTGCCAGAGCAAAATGCACTGGTTCCATTTGGCAGAGAAGGCCAAATGGTTCCCTATGAGGGACTGTTTGATCCTATCAAGAAACGGCAGTTACGGCCCAAAGTTGATCTTGACCCAGAAACAGATAGAGTATGGAAGCTTCTGATGGGTAATGAAAGCAGTGATGGTGTTGAAGGAACTAAAAGGGATAAAGAAAAATGGTGGGAAGAAGAAAGAAAAGTTTTTCGGGGAAGGGCAGACTCGTTCATTGCCCGCATGCATCTCATCCAAGGTACCAAATAAGTCCTACATTTTTGCTTCCTAATTTTATCTAATTATAAGATGTCAACTATGTTCATGTTAATGGAAGGCATGGCTTTTGGGTAGGAACCAAATTGGAAAAACCAAAATAATTAAAAAACCAAAATATTTGGGATAATGGTTTCATGATGATATATCGTATAGACTACACTACACATTCTCGCAAATGGTACAGCGCAAGCTACTAATAAGATAATATCACCAAGTAGTTAATTATAATTTTTTATTGCACCCGTAGGGATATGAGCATATGATCATATTGACTCAAACCACCAGAGAGGTATAGCTTCAAGTGCAAGCTCCCCAAACCACCTGCATTAAAATCAAAATGTATAAATATATCAGGTAGAGAGATAAATTGATAAATGAAGGAGACAACAGCAAATCCACAAATAATGCAAATAATACATTTCAAGAGAGGCTTCAATATGTCACCCACGGAAACTGAAAGGGAAGTAGAGAGTGACATTTCTACAACTTTGAACTGCATATTAGTGCTCTTAAAGAAACAAATGACTTAATCCTTCCAGCTTTGAACCCAAGTTTGCTAGAGAAACTAATTTGAACACACACTAATACCTTAGGCAAAGCACTGCAATTACATTTTACATAAATCTGAAGAAAGAATCTAATAACCAGGAGTTAACTATGGAGTTTCCATTCTTTGAAATAAGTAAAACTACTCAATTTTATATCTATAAACTATAATTTCATCAAATATGTATATAAAATAGATAGCTACTAACAAGGCAAACTTTACAGGGGACAGGCGCTTCACAAAGTGGAAAGGATCTGTGGTGGATTCAGTAATTGGAGTCTTCCTTACTCAGAATGTCTCTGACCATCTCTCAAGGTAAGCCTCAATTTCCTATAGTATTGTTAGAACTGAATTTTCTTGTAGCGGTGGTAGAGAACCAATCTCAGAGACCCTTTCTTCTCCTTCACAGCTCTGCCTTCATGTCCCTTGTGGCACGATTTCCCCTCAAATCCACAAGCAACAGCAGGTCATGCCACAAAGAACAAACAGAAATTTTGGTCGAAGAGCCAGAGATCAGCATACTAGATTCAAATGACAACATCAATTGGCAAGAAAAGCTGCAAAGCAAACCATTACGCGACCAAGATTTTGTTAACCTCCGTGAAGTGCACATAGAAGAAAGGGAGACAGGACACAGCAATGAATCATTTGGAAGCAATGTAGGTGGTTCCTTTGCAGATATTTCAAAAGGCGTCCAGATAGATATCTCCGAAAGCTGGGAGTTGTGCCATCAATCACTAGAAAACAGGGTGGAGACCTTGACCCCAGGGACAGGGTTTGAGAGTTTGATAGAAGCCGAGGAAAGGAGAGCACTGGAAGACGTAGTTTCATCACAAAATTCAGTTGTTTCATCTCAAAATTCAGTAGACTCATTCAAACTTCAAAGAGCTGAAGGAAAAGTGACCACAAGAACAGAAAACGCAAGTTTGTTAGAAAATGAGGATAGGAGAGCGTTGGAAGATGTAGTTTCATCTCAAAACTCTGTAGATTCTTTTAGCCTTTGTATAGATGAAAGAATCAGATCGTGTTCTTATTTCAACTCAGACACAGATCTGACACCCAGGTGTACATCCAACAGTTTAAATGATCCTACTTCTTTTACGGAGCTTCTGCAAATGGAAGGTACCACCATGTTGCAAGAATACTGTAGTCTTGAAAGTGGGGGCTTCTCAATAAATCTAAACTCCGAAAGTGGTCATAATCAATCAGTGGGCAAGGAACAAGACAAGAAAAGATTAAGCATGGGTGGAATAGATGCATGTGAAGACTTGTTTTCCATCTACCCACCCAGTTCCCATCTTCCCAATACCCCTTCCAGTAATTACTTCTTGCAAATGACCCCAGATTCAGGAAGGCTGGAAGTGGAGTGCCCAGAGATGCTGGGAACAGAAAGTAGGTTTTCTTGGTCTTCAAATGCTTCTCAAATCACAGCCATAAAAGATTTGGACTCAATGAGAAAAAGAGTTATCCCAACAGCTGAAACTGTAAAAGATCAAAAGAAGTCGTCGACAAATGCCAAAGATGCACCAACTGCTGATACATACCCGTTACTAAGCAAGCACTTAGAGCACTCATTAACAAGTGCAGGACAAGAAGCTCGCCTTGAAAAGCATCAGGATTCATTCAACAATCTTCAAAGGGCTAGAGACGGGACCTTCCAACATCAAGGGAGTACAGTCACAGAGCCTAGAAACCATGTTGGGGGACTTGGGGTGCAGGCTCAAAGGGGCAGTAGAATGCAGCAAGCTCATTCAAATTTTAAAAATTTCTCAATAGAGACCTTACATGCTGGAGAAAGCACAACTTTGGTGGATAAGCAAACATATATGGATGATAAGATGGTCAAACTGAATCAGAAAGAGCAAGTAATACACTCTTCAAACAAGGTATCTAGTGGGACAACCACCAATGCTTCAAAAGCCAGGGGAAGGCCTGAGAAGGAAAAAAAGAAGGAATTTGATTGGGATAGTTTGCGAAGGGATGTGTATCATAAAGGTTTAAAAAGGGAAAGAAATAACAACACAATGGACTCACTGGACTGGGAAGCAGTGAGATGTGCAGACGTTAAAGAGATTGCTAAGGCTATCAAAGAACGAGGAATGAACAACATGCTTGCAGAGAGAATCAAGGTAAGCACATGATGTTTCATCTTCAATGACCAACCATCTAGGAGATGTTTTCCGTTGGTATCACCAATCTGTAAACACTCATTAAATATGTAACTCCCTTGGAACAGACGAATATAATTGATTATTGTGCAGGATTTCCTCAACCGGCTTGTAAGAGACCATGGAAGTATCGACCTCGAATGGTTAAGGGATGTCCCCCCTGACAAAGCAAAGTAAGTCAACAAATTTTTACCTTCATCTCTAAGAATTTCAAAATTCAAGTACTGCCACTTGTTAGTGTTTTAGCTAATGCATACCAAATCATTTCAGCATGTCTCCAACATGACGTTGTATATTTGCAAATATTATTTTTCCTCGAATCCAAAATGTTTTGTTATTTGCAGGGAATACCTGTTAAACATACGGGGATTGGGACTGAAAAGCGTGGAGTGCGTCCGACTTTTAACACTTCACCACCTTGCTTTCCCAGTAAGATTTAAATTGGAAATTACTGGAAATATACTGAATGCATGAGGAATTAAAACTTACGTCCATCATCTCTATGTTTGAATCTTGAATAGGTTGATACAAATGTTGGACGTATTGCTGTGAGACTGGGATGGGTACCACTCCAACCATTGCCTGAGTCCCTTCAGCTGCATCTTCTAGAACTGTGAGTATTTATACGGAAAGATCAACAGCACAATTTTTTCCCACTACTGAAACATGCTAATCTTGTAATCCCTCCATAGGTATCCAATGCTGGAGTCCATACAGAAATATCTTTGGCCGCGGCTGTGCACACTTGACCAGCTGACATTGTAAACCCATAATGCCTTTTAGAGTTATTCTTGTTCGTTGCAAACTGCATTTAATTGATGTATACATTAGAAATGCTACGGAAATTAAGCAATTCTTCTTATTCCATAATAATTCTACTGATTAACATCACATAACCACAGGTATGAGCTGCATTATCAGATGATTACATTTGGAAAGGTATGTATTGCATTCATTAAGATTGTGAACTGATATCTTCCAAGCGTGACTCATCACAAACATTGGCTAAATTGAAATGGCATGCAGGTTTTCTGTACAAAGAGCAAGCCTAATTGCAATGCATGCCCGATGAGAGCAGAATGCAAACACTTTGCAAGTGCGTTTGCAAGGTCTATTTCTTATCCCTAAGTTTTCACTCATTACCCATAAAGTTTGTGTTCAACAAATCCTCGGTATCACTTATTACAAAATGAGTATTATACAAAACCAAAAACTCAGTATTTATGGATTAACCATTCTGGGAGCTCTAATCCAATAAAAAAAAATTACTGAGAACTCCATTTGAAAGATTTCGGTCACTGTCAAATGGACGGTTCTATCCCATTACATGAGAAAAACAAATAATTTAGGAAGGAAGATAAGAATACCTACCTTAACAAAATCCCCTAGTTTGGTTCTGCACATTTATATGTAACAGTATAAATAATATAATTCCATACATGAGCTGACTAATAATCGATTTTGGATACAGTGCAAGACTCTCCCTGCCAGGGCCAGAGGAAAAAGGTATTGTGACTTCATCTCCGATTGCAGCCAACCAAAATCCATCCATGGGTGCCAATCCAATGCCACTTCCTCTACTAGAAGCAGACCTACTCTCAGGGACAAGATTCAGAAGGAATGAATGTGAACCTATTATCGAAGAACCAGCAACACCAGAGAATGAATATACAGAAATACCAGAGAGTGATATCGAGGATGCTTTCTATGAGTGTCCCAATGAAATTCCTTCAATCGACCTCAACATTGAAGAGTTGACATTGAACTTGAAGAATTACATGCAAGAGAACAAGATGGAACTCCAAGAGGGTGATGTATCTAATGCTTTAGTTGCATTAACTCCTCAAGCTGCTTCTATCCCGACAACGAAGCTGAAGAATGTGAACCGACTTCGAACAGAACACCAAGTGTAAGTAGGCTACTTAATACCAAGTTCACATAATTAGGGTTTAAAACGTAGTATGATTATGAGCCTATGATGCCCCGACTCATCGAGATATTCCAATACAGATTGTTGTTACTTCTACAAGTTTGGTTAGGAGTGGCAATGAGCTAAGTTGGACCAGGTTCGGGCTGGCCCGACACTAGATCAAGCCAGCTTCAGGCAAAAATGAACATCGAGTCAAGTCAGGCCATGAATTAGTATGAAGCCCACTCCCACCCTGTGGCCCATATGTTTTGGGATAAGAAAGGAATCAACAAGAAGGCCTCTATGTTCAGAACAAGATTAATAGGATGTGAATCATCTCTTCGTGAAGTTTGCCCCACCATGTGGCATTGAAAATGACAGCAGATCTTACTTAGGGTATTTCAAAGTGATGTTGAATTGGTTTGGATGGCTAAAAAGGCTCTAATCAAGAAGTTTAACCACCCACTGATTGAGTAAATCATCCTTATCATGCTATCTTGTGCAACAGATGCACCTCTTGTGCACCATATATCTGCCTACACTTTCTTCTAGGTTCCAAATCTAATCAGGAACCTAAAATTCCATGACTGACCAAGGGTCAGATAAATGTTTCACATTTATTTTCAATATCCTTGATCTCTCAGTAGTGGAACTTGTGCATTTCAATGAAGTGCCCTAGGAAATTGCCAACCCCCTAAGTGAACTGCAGATCAAGGCTGTCATCAGGCCATGAGCCGAAATTAACATCCCTAGGTTTGGGATAGTTCATAACTGAGATTTTGCTGGACAAGGTTAAATCACCTAGATTAACTACAATAATGCCCAATGCAAGCTAATACAGTATCATGGACCACTAGCTCTTCACATGCTCAAAGCAAATTGCTTTCTTCTCCAACAATCAATGATAATTGGTTAATACAAAAGACCAGCTAGTATAATTGATCCTACTAAGATATCAAGACATTAATATAAGCAAAGAAGAAACCAATATTTCCTGCATGTTTGTAAGTTTGAAGTTGTAAAAAATGATTGGATCATATGCTAACAACTTGCTCCACCTGATTGCAGCTATGAACTTCCAGATTCACACCCTCTACTGGAAGGGGTTAGTTATTCTCTCAACTATTAGTTTCAGGAGTATGTCTTGGTTCATCCTTACCCACACCTTATGCACTTATATTTTCTTAATTGTAGGTGCCAAGACGAGACCCTGACGATCACTGTTCATACCTTCTTGCTATATGGACACCAGGTGAGCACGCATTCTTACAAGTCTGAAATCTAATACTGTTTCAACAATTTACAACTTTATATGATCTCACTGGTCCCACAACAAAGAACACACTGCTTGGTATTTGAAACATGCTGGTCAAAGCGATACACCATTTGGTATAGGATACACAATGCCCTTCCTAACTTGGGATCTAAGAGGCACTTTAGTATAGTGGCCCATGAGTTACTTGACATTCCTTGATACTAAAGATGAAATGTGTGTGTTATGCTAACTAATCATGTCAATGTCTAATATCAGGTGAAACAGCAGAATCCATTCAACCACCTGAAAGATGTGGTTCCCAAGTATCTGGAAACCTATGCAATGAGAAGACATGCTTCTCATGCAATAGTATACGTGAAGCGAACTCCCAAATAGTCAGAGGAACACTTCTGGTAAGGAATAACCACAATATGTAACTTTTTTGTGGCGGACCCCAATATAAATTGCCAGACCTCTTTAGATGTTAATTGACATTATGCACACAATGAGCAGATACCTTGCAAAACAGCAATGAGAGGGAGTTTTCCATTGAATGGCACATATTTTCAAGTGAACGAGGTAATATTAGTTAATATTGTCCTCTTATTAAAAATCCTTCCATGCATCCCCAAGAAATTTTGTTTTCAGATCAAGCAGTAATAAACTGAAAGATAATTCCCATATAGGTGTTTGCTGACCACGATTCTAGTCTCAATCCAATTGATGTCCCAAGGGCTTGGATATGGAACCTACCAAGGCGAACTGTTCTCTTTGGAACCTCCATACCAACAATATTTAAAGGTAAAGAAAGAGTCATAAAGATGGTTGATTTCAAAATCTACAGAGCTAGGTCAAAACAACTGACTGCAAAACCTTATTTTGTTTCCTAGGTCAAACAGCACAGGAAATTCAAAACTGCTTCTGGAAAGGTATGAAAGAGAAATCTTGTAGTTCATCTCTATTGCCTTGGCTGACCACTTGAATGCGATGATGCTTAAAGACAACTGGAAACAATTAAAGAAGGATAGCCAATGATGAAATTTGTTTTGCAGGATATGTTTGTGTTCGGGGATTTGACCAGAAAACGCGTGCACCCCGTCCTCTCATGGCTAGATTGCATTTTCCAGCAAGCAAGTTGGCTAGGAATAAAACAAATACAGGCAAAGAATAGATCGTGAAGCAGAGAAGACAGCCAACACAAAGTCCTAACCAGGATCTGTTTGCCTGAAGAACAGATCACTGACCAACAAACTGCTGAAGAACAAATGGTACCTCCTCTAACATGAGGTGCATTCACCAGCTGCCTCGACGCTAGCGGAAACAAAAAGATCCACTTGTAGTCCCCATGAAAATGGGTTTGTAGTCTGTACATGGTTTAACATCATGATGATTATTTCATTACATGCTCGATATCGAGCCATTCTTCTATAAAGTAGCTGAGCTCACAAAGAAAAAAATTTATATCAGATGGGAGGTACTTTATATTTGTTCTCATTTAGTAACTAACATAACCTGGAGGTGCGAGGATGAGGAAAATAAATACGTGATAAATAACATGCTTAACTTCATTTCAATGTGTTATATTTGTCCCACTTCTAAGCACTAGACTAACAGAGATAACTGTGTCCTGCTAATGTATTCTGTAACCATCCAGCACTGGGTGAAACTCCAATTCGGACATTTTATAGCTGATCCTTTTAATGATAAAAAGAAGTCATCAAGTAGCACGATTTTGATGGCTAGATACAGCTATATCCACGTTAAGCTACACCTGAAGGGATGACAAATATAACCAGACTGCATCCGTGCAGCTAGATGGTGGTCGTTAACAGCTTATGGTAAAAATGGAGAAGAAAAGAAACCCGTCAAGACTCAAGAATTAACTATTATCCCCAACTTAATGTTTGACTCGGTTGCTTCCATATATATACTACCCGAAATCACTCTAATCTTCACAATTCATTACGAATATCTCAATTATCATTCTCCGTTGCTAGACCTAATTCTTTTCTTTAAGCCAACCAAAAAATTTTCAAACAGCTTATTATCCTCTAAAATAGCTGCCAACATTCATATCAATTCGGATGTTTATGTTTCCAACATCACAATCATGTTCTGCAGTTCCACAACATTTTGAATTGTCTTGAACAAGAAAAAGATTGTATAATTAGAATATCAGAACATATTTTGGAGTGTCTTTATAATGCACTTAACAAAATGGATGTCCAATAAGATCTTCAAGCGCGATTGAGACATTGATCATTCAAATCTTCTCGATCTTAAGAGTATAATGAAAATAGAGATAATAAATAAACAAACACTGTAAAAATTGGCTTGATCAAGTTTATCGCTCAACAGAATGATCGAATTACTTTTCCTTTGAAGGAAACTAGGTAAAGTAATCTTGATCTAAATCAACGAAGAGAAAATAAATGATCGAATGACTGAAATAGAAATGCAACAGAGAATTAAAATTGACATCGCTAGCTAATGCAAGCGGCAATCCTCAGCATTGCAAATGTGATTAGAATTCATATAATCAAAACTAACAGAGATTAGGAAACAGAGTAAAGCTGGGACATATAATGTTCTTACCACGATAAGCAATAAAACAGAGTAGTTCAATCAGATCAAATCCAGCGAACATTTGGATTTGACTTGAGAATATCTGAAATTTGTGACAGATCATTGAATAAAGAAACTAACTGAGCATCACTTTAAACTACAGTAGACATCCAACTACTCTGATGAGCAGGTTATTTAGCAGAATTAATGGACGGATACGCAATAACAGAGAAACAGTTCTATGTGAAAATATCAAAGTTGCACTACTTCTGAATCAAAATCATCAATAGTAAGAAAGGCATAGCTAGGGTTTCGAAAACAAAAATTCTTACGAAGATGAATGAATGAATAAATAAGCGTACCTGACATACGTTGCAGTGTAGATCAGATTACAGAGAAACGAGACGAGGAGATCAATTTTCTGAGTAGAAGAATGAAAAAATGGAGGGTATTGAAAATCTTTTCGGATTTCAGACTTCAATTTTGGTCCGTTTTGCCGCCTTTTCCTCTTTCCCGTTCCCTCCTTTTCTTTCTTTATTTGTCTTTTTTATTTGAAATTTGAAGTAGACATGTTCACATCCGACGTACGTGGGCGCAAGATACTCTTGGTCATTTAATGTGTGCTGCACTCTGCTAGTCTTCGAGTCTTTCAAGATCCTGCTAGGTCACTTCACAAGTCAGAAATTAAGCGGTTTGGGGATGGTTATTTTGTCAGTCTGTTGCCGGATCTACATAAATACTAGAAACTATACAAACAACTATACAAGTCTATGTTAAATATAGAAACGATAGGATACAATATTTTGATTATAAATTATTTAATAACAATATAATGTTTCAAAATATGTTGGAACTAGGTATATCGCCGTGCCTCCGGCACGGCTCAAAACCTCCGGAGAGAGAGAGAGAGAGAGGGCAGGGAGCAGAGAGGGGGAGGCTGAGATGGAGAGAGAGGTAGAGAGGGCAGGAAGAGAGAGGGGAGGGCAGGGGGGCTTATGAAGCAGCACAATTTATAAAAAGGGCAACTCTACTTCCGTCCTGAATTGTATTATAGATGTTTCGAATTTCGAAATATTTCATAATATTTCAAATTTCGAAATGTTTCGTCTCAGTGTATTCAAAAATTGATACAAGACGACCAATACATTGGGAAGCGAAACAATATTGTTGAACCACGAGTCATGGCTTGTGACCAACAAATAGTGTATTCCGCATAGAAATGATCCACTCCTCACTGTTTTAATCATATACTCGTAGAAAAATCATCATGGTCTAAAACATCAAATCCCATTAAATGTTAATTTAAAATTAATTAAAGATAAAAGTAACATGTAAATCATACAATTAAAATAGATGACTCATAAATCACATAATTTTATTATTGTTTTAAGTTTTAGAATAATTAAATTTTTCAATGAGGATGGTTTATGTAATGCACAAATCATCTTCACCAGAAAATCAATCTTTGTATTGTTTCTATGTGGACTCTTACACGACACGTACCATCTTACTGAAAATCAATCCTTGGATTATTTTTATGTGGACTCTCATGTCAAAATAAGCATGTCTTCTATTCATAAGTCGATTAGAAAAAAAGGTATAATTATAATAATAAAATTATGAGGGTTTAATTGCAATCAATTAGACGTATTTTACTCGACAAAACAATGGCCGCGTTACAGAGTTAAATGACACATCATCGAGCTGTATATGTAAAGTGACATTAAAGCTTTCTTGAGGGGCTTTGAACACGAGTAATCAAAAAATTGTTCATCGAAGTTGTTAAAAAAAATTAAAAAAAATAGATATGTTGAGCAAATTTTGTGAAAATCACACTACTAGACGATGGGTTAATACATAATATATGTATAAGATCAAGTTTTACCTCTGTTAGAGCACTTTCTTCTTCATCATTTTTTTTTTCTTTTTCGCCTTTCGTGGAACTGGAGTTGGGATGAAAAACAAACATACGTATGTAATGAAATAACTCTCAAAAGAAAACCTAGATCTCTTATTGATCTCAAATGAAAGTTCATAACGCGATATGCAATGCCTTAATGCGCACAATTCCTTTAAACTTTATCATTTAGGTAAACTAAACAACTCGTGTGTTGTAGAAATAAAATGATCTTTTTGTGATTGTGTGCTTGTAATCTAAACATGAATATAGATTTGGATCTTTCAAGTTGAACATAAAAATTAGATTTAAATAAATTTAAGGAACGCATTTATGGTAGGTAATACGTAATGCACGTTTTCATTCTACGCATTCATGGAATCATATGTGTATGTGATTGGATATTTTTTTACATATACGTGGTAGTGGATACGTGCCTATCGTATCGAGCATCACGCCTCGTTGATAGAAACGACGAACGTTGATTCTTGCTACCTGACGTTGGATTGTTCTGTAGGTGCGCTGTCGCACATTATAGGACTTACTATAACAACGATTCGTTTTATGTGAGAGATTTGACGAAATCTCAGTATCTGTTGATTTTTTTCTATTGTCGCCGACATATTCATTTTCAGTGAATTGGTTTCGTTGCAGTATTTGCCTTCGCCTTATTCTTCTTATTTTTTATTCATTATATTCCCTAATTAACAAGGTCGAATCGTGTGCACTTTGCACATACGTTTACATTAGTATCATTTAATTAAATTGATAATATCTAATATTAGTGTTCGCGACTCGTGCATTACATTCATTGAAGATTTGCAATTAACTTCCTCAGGCGATAAAAAAAGAGAGTAAAACTATAGGCATGTTAACTACTACATTTAGTAGCTTCCTCCTCGTATAAGCTTAATAGCTTATTCTCTAACAATCTCCATTGCAAAAGGGAGCTTGTTATTCGAATAAAGTGTTTCAGTTCACGATAAGAATAAGAAGGGTACACGACCTAGCCATATATAGTTTTGAGTTTTGGCGGATGGGGATTTGGGAAAGCTCTAAACCCAACTCTACTTTTTTCACATGCTTGGACCAAGGTGGGATGTGCCAAGTCTTCATGTCCATGAATGTACGAACCCTTCAGCATCACGTTCAACCATCAGACTATATGATATTTTTTTGGTCAAATCTTCACATACTTTAGTTCGATTTAACTTAGATCCAACACTTTAGGCGGTGTTTGATAGTAATGAAATGTGTTCCGTGGATGTAGGTTTATTTCAACCATTTTGGCGAAATTAATTCTTTGGGGGTCAAAGAAGCCTATTCCATATAATTACATTAAAAATTAACTATTAGCTAAGTTTGTAATTAACTAGCCTTCAGTTGGATGGAATTAAAAATGTAAATAAACAACGAAATTTGTATTGTTTATGCGGGACTAACCTATTTCAATAGAATTCAAATACTATCAAACACAACACATAGAGTGAATATCATCTTCACAAAAATCAATTTTTAGATCATCTTCATGTGTGCACATCGAACGGTATAAAACTATGGGGTGTTAAAAAAGAAAAAATGGATAGGTGTAATTTGTCATTTTTAATTGCAGCATACTACACAATTGTTGAAATGAATTTATGGGAAATGGTTTAAGATATTTTAAAATGGTTATAAGTACCTCATTTCCACCCGTAAAGGAATCCAAATTCCATGGAATTCAAAGTGCATAAAAAAATTCGGAATTTGTATTGTTTGTGCAAAACTGGTGTAATCCGTGGAATTCAACCGCAGTCAAATGCAAACTTAGAAATCGATCACAAGACATTTTTAATTTATTCTTCTCTTCGAACTACCTCACGGTCCTCCCCCACTGCAAGCTTCATCTTCTCCGACGAAAAGATTGGGTTCCGGCGTCACCACCACCATCATTGCAGCACCGACACATCAACACTAGCGTAGGTATGCAGACCTGAAATTATCGCTCTCCATTGTTTTTTCTGAATAAGTACTGTACCCTAAAATTGAAACTTCAAAAGCTTTTGTGTCATCCTCACCAAAAAAAAAAAGAAACCCTCAAAACTTCCAAAACTGTTAGTTTATTTTTCCTCTCTAAACCGCAAAATGAAATCGAATCAGGGTTTTCTTAAGTTGTTTCCTTGGTTTTGTGTTTTCTTTTTTTAGTGGAATTATGAGGCTGATATGTTTGGATTTCATTCAATTTGATTTGGATCTTTAGTTATTTAGCTAATGAACAATGAAGATCATTCAATTTGATACAGTTATGGTTTCATTCAATTTGATACACTCCTGTTAATGAATTTTGTTAATAAATGTTAACAAAGCTTTTCTTTTGCTTTTGAACTTTGTTTAATTTAAATGTTATCTATTTCGTACTGATCCAAAAAAGAAAAAAAAGAGAGGAAAAAAAAAAGAAAAGGTTATTGCTTTTGCAGTTAATATTTTTGGATTTCATAGTGTTTGTGAAAATGTCAATGAGACAATGGACCGATGGACCTTCATTTTCCAAAAACCTTCTTTAGGCTGCACTGTGACAATCAATTAAGGCTGGTAAAATGTGCTATGGTCTTTTTCTTTTTTGTTCGTTTTGTTACTTGTTCCATTGATCACATGAGTCATCTTAAGTCCATCTACTCAGAATTAGGTGGACATGATTTTTTTTTGTGTGTCAGTGTGCATGTGTGTATAACCTTCACGGCCATGAGATGTCGAGATGGATGCGCGTGCGCCTTTTTTTTTTGACAACTAATTATATGTCGTACCCAATAATGTATATTGACTTTAGTTAATAAAAGCATTTTCAGGTTCCTCACCAAAGGGCGTAGACAAGAGCATCAAAAGACTGCAACAGAGTGGCAGTGACGGATTCTCCATGGCCATTGATCGAGGTACATTCGAAAACCTAATCCCTTCTCACTTCATCTCCTTCACTTTCCCTAACCCACACTCAACCAAACCAACTCTTAATTACTATGGTGATCTCCTAAGAATCGCAGTCCTTGACTCGCCTGTCCAAACCTCCGATCCTCCCCAAATCGCCGCGATGTTAGTCCCAAAAGATCGCGAGGACGATTGGATCTTCTCCACAAAGGCCGGACATGTCCAACTTCTATTTAGCTCACCTGGAATTTCTCGGCTAATCCTCGTTGGAAATCTCCCTCGGGGTGCCGATTATTTCCCTGTAAGTTATAGTCGTCCGATACTTGACTATACAAAGTACCGAACAGCTCTCGAGGAGAGCTTAACCCCTCTCCTCCTTGCTTTGTCCCCGAAAACGTATTTCATTAACGGTCGTGTTACTGAAATACCTTTTGTAACGTATGAAGATAACGTGATTTGTAGCGTATCAGTTGTGAAATGTGCCGGTTCTTGTGTGGGAGAAATGTTAGTGGAAGATGTTGAAAAAGAGTATGTAGATGAATCGGAGAAATTTCATACACGAGAGTTTCGGAGGAGATTAAGGTTTAAAAGAATGCCAAATTTAGTTCAAACAGAAATACGTATTGTCCCAGTTCAAACACCAAACTCTGTTGTTAGGATCGGAGAAACGATATTTCAGCCTGCCACTGGTTGTTTGGTGCATCCTTACCTTCCTCCCATGGTGGCAAGCTTGTCTCTGATTGCTTCATATCTGGAAAAATGTGTTTATTCGGGTTCGAGGCCTCGGGTTCTATGTGTTGGGATTGGTGGTGGGGCTCTGCTTACATTCTTGCAGATCCATTTTGGGTTCGAAGTATTCGGGGTGGAGAGTGATGAGATGGTTGTGAAGGTTGCGAAGCGATATTTTGGTTTGGTGGAAAGTGAATTACTTAGGATTTTTGTGGGTGATGGTATTGATGTTATAAAAAAATTTGCAAGGCGAGGGATCAATTCGGACATGGGTTCTACTGGAAATGGGGATTTAGAGACTGATCAGAATGTGAATGTTTATGATGAGGTTGATTCTAAGTTTGACATTATAATGGTTGATTTAGATTGTAGTGATGCTATGAGTGGTCCAGGTGCTCCACCATTGGATTTTGTACAAAATTCAATACTTTTGGCTGCTAAAACAGCTCTTAACATGCTTGGAATTATTGTGATAAATGTGATTCCCCTGAGCAAGTCTTTCTATGAATCATTGATTTGTGAATTACGGAAGGTTTTCTTAGAGTTGTATGAAATAAATGTGGGGAATGGTGAAAATTATGTTCTCATAGCTACTGTTTCACCTATCATCTTTGTTTCTGATGATCTTGAGAATTCTATTCTCAAGAAGTTAAAGTTGGCCAGATTGGGGCAATATATGGAATGCATAAGGAGAATTTGAAATTTCCAGTGGAACTTTGTTTTTTTAATCTTAAGAAAATGCTATGATAGCTGGGTGGAGCTATTGGGAATGGAGGCTTTAGCTTCACAAAATGGTTATTGAGATTTTAGTTCCTCTTGGATTGAAGATGACCAAAGGTGTACTCTAGTGGTTGGATTGCGTTCTATATTATATGTAATTCCCATTCTTATGTGCCTATGCAAGTTTGCTAGGAAGAAGATTGGCTTCAGTGTTCGGTGTGGTTCAAATTGATTCTTTTTTTTTTTTTTTCCGGATCAGTAGTTCAAATTGATTCATGGATCACGGATTTAAAAAGAAAAATCATCATAGATCACTGGGATTTTCACCCATGTGGTGCTAAGGAGCAGTGACAACAAGCATTTACGAGACCTTTTGAAGAATGGGGATGATTTATGCTGGATTGGAGCCTTTTGATTCTATAATTTATGTAAAGGAAGAAACCATCTCCAACACATGCTGGCATATAATTCCTTTGTTGAGGTAATTTTTATTTTTATGAATGAATTTTCCATTATTAGCTTGTTAGACTTACTTACCTTTTGACTGATTGCATCCATCAATATATGATTTGAACAAAGCATTCATCTTCTAGTTGTATATAACTTAAAATACTTCCTTTATTCTTTTATGTTGGAACATTCTGCTTTAGAATCAATATGTTGTTGCTAGTGTTGCTGAGGAACATTTTGTTTCTATATTTTTTTTTTTGTCACTCTGCTATAATTTTCTGTGATTTTCCTCATTAATAATTTTGATTAAATTTATTTAGAAGGTTTTGAAGCATTCTCAACATTTGATGAGCAAGCTATCATTTTAACCTTTGTTAAGGCCCCTACACTGGGACTAGTAATATCTGTATTTTGGGTTAGACGACCTATCTGGTGTAGTGAAGTATATATGGATATCTTGATGACTTTTGCCGTTCACTGATGAAACATAAAAAGTGGACGACCTATCTGGTGTAGTGAAGTATATATGAATATCTTAATGACTTTAAATAGTTGAAAAGGTTTGGGAGCTTTTTTATCTGGTTTTGCGTTGCATTTGCTTGCTTTTGAGAAGTTGCAAAGTAAAAATGAACAGTCTGTTAAGGGTTCTGAAGTTGCAAAGAACTTGTAAAGGTTGACAACTTGACATCTAGATCATATGGTTTTCAAAGTGTAGTTTACTCCAGGAATAGACAGTGAATTATATTGGTTAGAATCCTTAATACAACTCTAGTTAGCTTAAAAATTGTTTCTAGAAAAAAAAACACAATAAAACTTAATACAGAACCATACACCAAAATAACTTCTTTTTAGGATGTTCTCATACAGCACACTCCATTGATCAGCATCACCATAGGCTTCTTGAATGAGAAAATCTCGAATCTAGCTAATAGCTAAGAATTGGAAGAAGTATATTGAGGAGGTTAATGAGTCCCATGTTTGGCCGAATCGGAATTGGGGTTCAAGTGCAGGTCAGTGGAGGGTCAGAGGTGTTAGTAGCTTAACAGGGCTGCCATGCATTAGATCCTCTCTCTCTCTCTCTCTCTCTCTCTCTCTCTCTCTCTCTCTCTCACACACACACACACACACACACCACACACACTGAAATGCAGGCCAGTGGAGGGCCAAAGGTTTTATTAGCTGCGCAGTGCTGCCGGTAGATTCTATCAAGTCAACATTTTGCATCCGATTTAGAAGTGAATCGGCTGCGTTATACATGGATCGATCCAATTCCATGTGGCTGATTTAGCCTAGGAGGTCGAATTACTCATTCGAACTAGAGTTTTCTGCAGTAGAACTTACCATGAGTAGTCCAATTAACAGCCTCCAATCCAAGTTGTGAGTTGAGAAGGTTCAACTACTGGGCCTTTTTCTTTGGGTTTATATTGTTAACGACCTCTCTTTGTTTCTTCGTCTTTTTTTTTTTTTTTACTTCTTTCATAAGTTTCGTATAGTCACGTGTTTGTCATGACTGTAGAGTGCAGATACGAAGACACGCTCGGTTTTGGAGTATCTGAAGATGTTTCCAGGCATGAGGAGAGAGGGATGATGCTAGCGTGCCACCAACTGTTGGTGTGACACCAACAGATTTTGGCCCACTACAAGGTTCTAGGGCCCACACCAAGGGCTGATTTTTTGGGATCAGGTTCTCCTTACCATGTAGATCATATCTACTAAAAATCAACTCATTCCAAAACTTTTAACCCAATAAAAAATTAGACTGTATTATTCACCATCTATTTGCTTACCGTTGATTTCCAATTGATTTCTAGCCAATGTTTAATTGGGTTAGAAGTTTGGGAATGGGTTGATTTTTTGTTGATATGATCTACATGGTGAGCAGAACCTGCTTCCAAAAAATCAGCCCTTAGTGTGGGCCCTAGAACCTTGTATTGAGCCAAAATATGTTGGTGCTCACACCAACAATTGGTGTCACGCTAGCACGAGGAGAGATATGGTGGCAACTTTGGGGTTCAAAAAAGATGGTGGGCCCTGGAGTTCCTGTTTTTGCAATCTAAAGTCGTTAACTCTGATATCACAAGAGTGGAGGAATTAATTTTTCGAAATGTTGTGGGGTCCTCCTTCAAATTGGGTGGTTTAATAAGATATTATAGTCTGTTGGGATAGAGATTTTAAATAGGAATTTTGTGGGGACTATGTTAGATTTATAACATGATTTTTACTTAAAATCTCCATCCAAAAGCACTAAAGGGACATCAAATCACTTGTGATGTCCAAAAAAAATCCCAAATTTTAGATAAAGAAAATTTGAAGGAAGAAAACAAAAAAAAAAGAGGGTTGATATCCACACAGCCAATTTTGATACCTTGTGCCCTCATCCTTTGACCAACAAAATTGATTCCTAATGACCTCAACCCATTTCATTAAAAAAATATATTTTTAATTAAAAAAAATACTTTTTATTAAAAAAATTAAATAATTAAAAGTATTAAAATAAAAATTTAATAAATTTTTTTTCATTCCCCACCTTCCCCACCACCACCGTCACCACCACCGCCACGCTCCACCACCCCACCCACCGCCTTCACAAAGATCATAAAGAAAGAGGGAGGAGAGAGAGAAAAAAAGTGGGGAGAGAATGATGACCGGAGAGAAATTAAGAAGGGGAAGGGAAGGAAAAAAAAACCTAGATCTGAAATTTTTCAGATCTGAAAAACCTAGATCTGAAAAAAAAAACCTAGATCTGAAATTTTTCAGATCTAGTTTAGAGAGAGAGAGGGGCAAGAGAGAGAATGAACAATGTGAAGAAAATGATGATGGAGAGAGGAAAATGAGGAGGGTTTTAGAAAATCGGTGAAAAAAAATCTGTGAAAAATATATTTCGTCCACGATCGGTTTTGCAGAGAGGAGCACAATCATGGTGTGCTCGTTGTCACGATAACGAGCATGAACAAGACATGCTCGTTGATCCATTAACGAGCCAAAAAAAAGTTACTGGAACCCTTTTTAAGTTGTGCTCGGAGTTGCAGAGATGAGCACGTGCACTGGTGCTCGTCAACCCACCAAAGAGCACGTAAGTATCATGCTCGCCATTATGTCAAGGAGCATACCTTGACAGTGCTCGGTCGTACACTAAGGAACACGTGCACTGGTGCTCGCCATTATGTCAAGGAGCATTATACTTACGTGCTCCTTGGTGGGTTGGCGAGCACCAGTGCACGTGCTCATCTCTGCAACTCCGAGCACAACTTAAAAAAGGTTCCAGTAACTTTTTTTTGGCTCTTTAATGGATCAACGAGCATGTCTTGTTCATGCTCGTTATCGTGACAACGAGCACACCATGATTGTGCTCCTCTCTGCAAGTCCGAGCATGGACGAAATTAATTTTTCGCTGATTTTTTTTCACAGATTTCTTAAAACCCTCATCATCATCGCTTTCTTCACATGAATCCACTCTATCTTTAGCCCCTTTCTCTCCCTAAACTAGATCTGAAAAAATCAGATCTGAATTTTTTTTTTCCTTTTTCTCCGTCAGCCATCATTCTCTCTTCGACTTCTCTTCCTCTCTTTCTCTTTCTCTTTCTCTTTCTCTTTCTCTCTTTCTCTTTCACTCTGATCTCTATGAAGGTAGTGGGGTGGCGGTGGTGGAGGTGGGAAGATGGTGTTGACGTGGTGGTGGAGGTGGGGAGATGGTGGTAACGGTGGTGGTGGTGGTGGTGGAAGAAGGTGGGGTAAGAAGAAAAAATTTATTTTATTAAATTATTTAATATTTTTTCTAAAAAAAATTTAAAAATATATTTTAATTAAAAATAATATTATTTTAATCAAATAGAGTTGAGGTCATTAGAAATCAAAATTGATGGTCAAACTTGTTTGACCAAAATGAGGTCACAAGGTATCAAAATTGGCTGTGTGGATATCAACGGTCAAAAAAAATGAAGGAGCATTCTTGTTGGAGTTTAATGATCCTATAATTTTTTGGACCAGCTCTTCTCTGACCTGCTCAATTCCATCGAAAAATCTATGTAATCAAAATCGTTTAAAGTGGTGATACTTTCACTCTAAAACTTTGCGCTCTTGCTCTTGCTCTTGCTCTTGCTCTTGAAGTATTTTTGAACTTAAAATATTTTTTAATTGATCGTTAATAAACTTCCGCTCATGAGGATAAGAATCATCCACAGTCAAGTTAAGGTCATTTCTCCCACAAAAAAGAGAAAAAAAACTGGCTTTGGTGATTTAACACCTGAAAATGTTCCACGTGGCAGAAACCTTCAGGAGTGTCAGACTATCGGTGTTCGAACACAACAACAAAGATATTCTCAGGTGGTTCTCAGGGTATGCCGCCAACGACTTCCTAACCAAGCGTTACTGCTAAGAAAGTGCAGCTACAGTTGGTCGGTGCTCACTCACTCATCCTTTTCCCGCGTTAGTGAACAGAGCGAAAAAATAAATAAAAAATAACCGCCTTTCTTACAATTTTCCAACCTCAAAAATATCTACCATAGAAAGGCGGCGAACCCCCCAAAACTCAATACAAATACTCGGTTTCTTCCCACCCTCCAAATCTCGTCTCTTTCAAAACCAGCGATGCTCCTGAGATTTCTTCATTTTCTCTCTCGTTTCACTTACTCCTACTCTCTCATCCAAACCAATCAAAAGCCCTAATTTAATCCATGAATCCAAAAGATAAATCCTTCTCCCATCCAACTAATAAATCTTCTCCTTCGTCTTCTTCATCTCTTCCAACAGATTTCAAAATTTTTTCTGCAACTGAAACCTCCTCTTTTCAATTGGGATCTGTATCCATTATTTCTCCTGGTAAGAAACTAGGTTTACCTGAGATGAAACCGTTACTATCTGTAACTCCAGCTTCTTCCCCATTAATGGAGTTCGAACCATTTTCTCCTGGGAGAGCTTCGCCTTCAATATTTGTAGAATCATCTAAAGGTAGCACTTTTGAGGAGAGTTCTGGCGGTTTCACTGGTTCTTCTTCTTCTTCGCCTTTAAATGAGATTGAAGCTCTTACTGCTATGAAGCCCTCTTCTTCCCTGAGGATAGAGCGCAAAGAAAGCTCTAATAGAGAAAAATTTTCTGAGACTGGAGGTGGATTTATTGGTGGAAGAGATTCTGGGTTTCAGGTTAAGAGTGAGGGGGAAAATTCAGGGGTTCCTCAACCACTTGAATGCCTACAAGGCAATCCGATCCCTCCTTTCCTCTCGAAAACTTACGATCTGGTTGACGATCCATTGTTGGATAAGGTGATATCTTGGGGATCGAACGGTCAGAGTTTCGTGGTTCTGGATCCTGTGGAGTTCGCAAGGGGTGTTCTTCCCAGAAATTTCAAGCACAACAATTTCTCCAGTTTTGTCCGGCAGCTAAATACTTATGTGGGTATTGCAGTAACACAGCCGGCCACGGCTGGTGTAATCTGTATGTAAATTTTTTTTCCTGTAATTTTCTTTTTCTGTAATTTTGTATTTTTCGTTCTTTCGTTTATTTTGTTACTCTGTAACCGGATTTGACCAAGCAATCACTGTAGATTACTGCTGAGGTTACAATTTGGAATCCTTATGTATAATGTAAGCCTTTTCTAACATTGAAGGTTTTTCTGGTGTATCTTCTTTCGTCTGGTTTTAACAGGTTTTTGAATTACAGAGTTGTCTATACTCGTATACATTTGCATTCTTTATTGGGATGTAATTTTGTATTAGAAATTTAGAATTTAATCTTTATAGAAAAGCATTCAGGTGGTTTACTTTTTACATGTTCTAGTCTGGGTGTGGAATCCTTCATTATTTCTTTGGTCGTACAGGATATATGAAATGTAACACTTGATATGGGAATTTTTCCTCTGTATTGCTTTAGTGCTTCTAGTGCATCAAGAAGTCCTTAATTTTTTTTTCATTTATTCGGAAACTTCATGTTGGTATCTCAGGTTTGGTGTTTCTCTTTAGGTATGCTCTTTATTTAATGAAACTCTATATCATGGATTTATGAAAATAAAGATGATTTGTCATTGTATCCTGTTTGGACCTGATGCTCACCTTTCTCCTTGAAATATTTCCTTACCTTCCGCCATCGGAGTTGGGAATCTCATTCTTTTCAGGTAGTACACTTCAATAGTATCAATCGTCTATTTTACCACAAATCCCTTATTTCCAGGTTTTATGTTGGAGTGCTTGGTTTAATGGTTTACAGATTCTTTGTAGGGTCGATAAACCTGCTCATGTGCATGATCTTGAGGGATGCAGATTGTCTTGTATCACGAATTCTAACATATAGATTCTATTTGTATTTATATATGATGTTTCTACTTATAACCTATTCACTCTTGAGCCTCTGTTGGTTATTCTGCTCAGGGGTTCCGTAAGATTGAAACTGATCGCTGGGAGTTTGCCAACGAAGATTTTCTACGCGGGAGCAGGCATTTGTTGAAGAACATTCACAGGCGCAAATCGCTTCAAGGGCAGCACATTGGGAACTATGCTGTGTCTTCTGGTGAAACAGGGAGATCCGGATTGGAAGGTGAGATTCAGAAGCTGAGAAATGGCAAGAATTTCTTGATGCAGGAGCTTTTAAAATTGCAGCAGGAGCACCGTGGGAGAGCTCACCAGGTAGAGGCAATGAAACAGCGGATGGAGGTAGCAGAGCAGAGACAGAAGCAGATGGTTTCATTCTTGGCGAAAGTGCTTCAAAACCCTGTTTTCTTGACCCGTCTTCAGCAAATGAAGGAACAGAGAGAGATTGCATCTCCGAGGGTGAAAAGAAAGTTTTTCAAGCAACAGCCTCTCGATGAGAGTAAATTAGCTACATCCATGGAAAGGAAGATCGTCAAGTACAAACCTGATTTGGGTGATCTAGCTACATCTTCAGTACTTCAAGATATAGAACCTGTCACTGATAAACAGCTCACTGGTGATCTGTTAGAGGCTATGGTGGGCAAACTAGGTCTATGTGCAGCACATACGCAAGGTCAGATTGGGAATGTTGTATCAGACGAATTAGGGCAAGAACTTGTGGGAGCTTCAGGTCAGATGGGAATGGACACATTGGGCTTGGGATCTCTGGGCTGTGAGAAAGGAAAGGAAGTAGTAAGAGTTCAACCAGAAGTTGGCGCCGATTATTTTGTCTCTTCCCCGGAGGATTTGGTGAAGGAGAAGTCTTTTCCTGACTTCATGTCCCCAACAATTGAAAGCATTATTAAACAGGAGGATATCTGGGGCATGGGTTTCGATACTAGTTTCAGTATGCCTACTTCTGGCCATGAGATCTGGGGTGATCTTGTTGACTATGATGCCCAAGAGCTGGGAGTCACAGCTGGATTATCAAATCTTTGGGACCAGGGGTTGCAGGAAGTGGCGGGAGGTTCAGGAAGTAATATGTGGCCCGGTGATGAATCCTCTTTTGATGACCTTGAAAGCAAGCCAGACAACTAAAAGATAATAATTCTAGGAACCCTGGTTAATAGGACTTTATTTGCTTTGGCACTTGATGCCCTTGCAGATACCATTCTATTTTTCTAGTTGAGGATCCCTTGACTTTGGATGATTGATTATAAATATATTGAATGATTTTCAGTTCTTTCTCTTCCTAAATTCATCCTCGTATTTTAGAATTTCATCATATGATTCTACTGTTCCAAAAGAAAAGTCTGGAAGATATTCCTACCTCGCAGGATCATCTCAATAACGTAATATTTGAAGTGCTGAATTTTGCAGGTGTTCCGAGGGTGGGATTCTGACTTGTCAGTCTGGATTTTGAGTGGGAGTGAATGTCCTAGCATGCATTCCAGCGACCATCTTCTGTGAAACAAGCTGTTGGTAAGACGCCATGACTGACTGAATTTCGCTCACTAGTAGCTCTCTCCATATATATTAATCTCTTCTGGCATTTTTGTTTTCTTAAATAAGAAACCATAAACTGTAGTTTAAATGAAATCATCCCCTTCAGTGGCCTACAAATGGTTTTATGGGTCCCCTCCAGAGAATGGATGGTATATAATCAGTAATCGTCGTACCAAGTCCCAAACTACCAAGTACTAATATATCCCAAAGCCATTCACACAAAGCATTCTGTTCCAAATGTTGCTCTGTTCTCATTTGCATCTATATTAGTAACAATGGTTTGAATGTAATTCTCGTTAACTATCTTAATCTTTGTATTACTCTATATTGCATTTGTTACAAGTTTGGGATGTGAACATCTCTCTTTTAGAGAGAAGCTTTCTTTGCATTGTAAGAGTGTTACTAGCTCGCTATTGGAGGCATTCCCTTTTCTGATTAGGAGAATACTGTAGTTTCAAACTATCTCCATCGAGAACGTTGTCACCATTCAGGACTGCGCATCATGTCCTTTATTTTTAGTATAATTCACCCATTTCCTTCTCCATCTTTCCCTTCTAGATTTTTTTTTAATTTTTTTATTTCAACATTTCTTTTTTCTAGTTCTAGGTCAGATTTCTCAGATCTTGGCATTGAACTTGAAACTCCTAAATTTTGTTTGTCTTGGTAATGAATTTGAAACTTTCTAAACTCTATTCTTGTAGGCTTGGAGATACAGGCAACTGTTGTTTTCATGCTCAGATGGTTTGGTAAGCCTTTATGCTCACTTTCACTTGTGAACTTGCTAAATGTGTTCACTTGCTGCTGCTAATGGTTTCTCTAGTGGTGTCGTCTATACAAGTTCCAACCAGGACCCGGCAACGAACAAGTACCGTGCTATCGATTAAAAAAAAAAGAGAAAAATGAAAAACAAATGAACAAACACCACATTATCTATTTTCAGAGGAAATCATGGTGTTAATATTTCTGAAATTTCTCGAGACCAATCGGAGTGTTATTCCTTCGTGAAATTGGCAGGGCTCGGGAACTCTGTCGCAGAGATGAACGACTTCAAAAACTCAGGCAGTGTCCGTTGGATCTGCTGCCATAACATCAATTGTCACTGCCTAATATAGTCTTATTAAGCTATAACTGACTCGTTATTGTATTAAATCAGTGATATTGTGTAAACACTGTTATTTCATTCTAGCAACCATATGTAATGAAGTAGATAAAATTTCTTTTCCTGACTGCGTGATTCTTCATTTTGGGAGCGTAATTTGACACACGAATAGGTGGCCAGCCACCATGGTTGGCCCAATCGATATTGGGTGTAAGACCAAGGACTATGGGTACTTCAAACCACCAAAAAAAAAAACTTTTTTGAGGTTTGGGCAAGTACTATAGGCACCTCAAACAGTCAAATTTCTCCCTCTGTCAAATTTGAGGTTAGGTTAAAGGGTTTGAGGGATCGACAGAGACTCTATAAGTTAGCAGTCTTTGCTGCACGTCAGAGATTCTGCTGCCAATTTCTTTAGCGTTGGGAATCTAACGGCTATAATTCAAAGAACATCAATGAAAATGGTGGAATTTACTATGTATTGTTTTGCATAGTTAATTCTACATAGAAACTGTGCCATTTGGTAGTCTGTCTCACGTCATAAAATTTTTCGGTGTGATGGTGCTAGCCGACCTTTAAATAATCAAATTCCTCCCCCAAACCCTTTTACTTTGGGGTTTCCATAGTCCTTGCTCTAATGGAACATGCACATCGGATCCTTATTTGAATAGGTTGACTCTAACAATTCAAAGCCGAATTGTTCCAGTCACCTGATTCTAGCAGCTGGTTTCACATATTGAAAAATAGTTAGCCGTATTGAAATAGTAGAGATAAAGAGTTAATCAGATGATAGCTGCTTACTGTCATCTTTCAATACAATTTGGTAAGGAGGCTATGGCTTCATCAGATTAGTAATCTTAAGGTTATGTTGAGCATTTGTCAACTAGCACAACTGGTAATGTTTGATGTTGATGACAACTTAGACATTTGGATTTATTTCCCATTAGAATTGAGTTATTGATCTCATAAAAAATAAGCTCATCTCTTCAAAAACATAAATAGTGAAAAAAGAAAAAAATATCATATCCCGGGGCGTTTTAAAAAGGAGAACTAGGTTTGGCCAATCCAAATTTCTACTTGAACGACATGTTTGTGGTCAATGATGTTGACTACAGTCTAAGCTTGATATGCTTAATTTTTTAAAATGTTTGGAGCTTAATAACTAGAATTTATTGTCTTGGAGACCTCGCGCTTATGCTTTAAATCTTTTTTTTTTTTTTTTGATCAAAGCTTATGCTTTAAATCACGTTTCGACATTCTCACTCTTAATCCACGTTCTGCTTAATTAGGTCTATAAGCTGTGCCAGCTAGTACAACTAGCAACTAGTAGAGTGTATTGATTTACTAATCTCATAAAAAAAATTTGGCTCACAAAAAAAACAAGCAGTTCCTACTTTTTTTTGTCTCCTTGAATTTTGTGGGTGCTAAAATTGGAAAGCTGGGTGCGACAATTGAGGTCTAGCTTAATTTGATTTACTCTGTGTCGAAGAGAATAGAAGTAAATAAATAATAGAAACGACGTAGACAGGGAGGGAGTGGAATAGAAAGATTGATGACAATAAAATTTGCTCACTCGTCGGTATGGTTCACTATCATCATACCTTGATCTTCTCCTTCGACCAATCTGGATTCAAAGATGTCTCTAGATTCGAAGATCATCATCTTTATACAATCTTTTTCTTCTTTTTATTTTTTTCAATCAAATACAGTTTTCTCAGTGTTCCCCGAATTACAAAATCAATCTTTGATAGCGCGAAATCCTGTATCAATAACCCTAATATTTGATTCATGTAATTTTCTTTAAGTTTAGTGGTTTAGGGTTTTGTATTTCTGAAACCCGCACTTCGATCGGGTAATATAACGTTATAAGTTTTTGATTTTCATCTGATGATGTCTTTGTAACGTAGATAAAGAAATTAGGGTTAGGGTTTTGAATTTCTGTCTCCTTTTTATTGTTTAGTATTTCTTTTTTTCTTTTTGTCTTTTTTTTTTAATTCTGGAGATGGAAATGAAGAATTCTCGTAGATCTATAGACAAATCGAGAGAACCTATTTTGAAGAAACCTAGATTGGCTGAAGAGGACCAACGGGATCTCAGTTCAAATGGTGTCGCCCGGCAATTTCCTCAGAGAATTTCTGCTGCAGCTGGCCCAGGAACTGGACCTTTAATTCAGAGATTTAGAGCAAACGAGAAGGTGGAAGATACCGAGAGAGACAATTCTCTCCGAGAAGCTTATCAGCAACAGCAGCAAGAGCTTGTCAGAGAGTATAAGAATGCTCTTGCGGAATTAACCTTCAATTCCAAGCCGATTATCACCAACTTGACAATTATAGCCGGGGAGAACCTTCATGCGGCTAAATGGATTGCTGCCGCCATCTGTACGAATATTATCGAGGTGAAAATCGGTTCCTGATGTTCTTTCTTACTGTAAATCTGTAACTATATTGTGTTTTGAGTTTGGAATTAGCTTCTTTTTCTTGCATTTGCCGTTTTCTGGACTTGTAAATGGGGAGGTTGAAGAAAGGTGCGTCCTTTTTTTTTTTGTAGAAAAAAAAATCTCTTATGTTGCTCTTTGCTTGCAATTTAGTGGAATAACGAGACCTAGCTGTAACTGATGCTTGAATTAAGAAATTCGTGGTCGTTTTGATAACCAGTTTGTAATTTTGAATTGGAAAGATAAGTGTTACGTGCAATTGGAATTAGAAGAGTTTGAAGTATTAATTACTACCTTAGCCTTCCCTTGAACCAGTGTTTGTTACTTGAGAGTGAACCATATTCTAAAGCTTGTATGAGTTCCAGTCTGTTGTGTTGATGTGCTTTGCAACACCTCGGTTCACCTTGCAAGTCCATAAAAATAATGAAAATAAAAGCAAAAATATGTGAATTCTTTATTGTATAAGCTACATGATTTAGCTTTCACTTGTTCGGATTTTGAAGTCAGGTATAGATCTGTAACATCCTTACATGCCACGGCATCCATACATCTCGATGTAATTTTTTATAGTTCGTGCTTGCACGTGTGCATTGCTTTCCTTGGCACGGCTTCTGGTAAATAAGGATGCTAGCTGTCATCATTGGTGCTGATATGTCCAATTTCCATTTATTTGTCTTTCTCCACCAAAGTGTACGAGTTTTGAGATTCAAGGTTTTCTTCTTCTTGGATGTAGCTGGAAGGATTAGCATATTGGCATTTCCCTAGCAGTAGACAGACATGTTTGGAGCATTGTTTATCTTTCTCCTGGAGTGCTCGACTTTGGAATAGGGAGCTTTATGGCCTTTCGGCTAAAGGCTTTTTTTGATGCCAGACAGCATTATAAAGTTTGTGAATGTTGGAACAGTTCTTAGGTCTTTTCTGAAGGAGCACTTGCAAACTTAAGAACAATGGAATTATATGACTAATTTCTATTTCTCATATGGGCTTCAACATCATGTGTATTTTATTTGTTACATCACTCCTTTGTTGAAGTTCGTGTTTGATATGTTTATATGATCGTAAACGCAATTTTGCAGGTTCCCACCGAGCAAAAGCTACCGTCTCTATATCTCCTGGATAGTATTGTAAAGAATATCGGGAGAGACTACATTAAGTACTTTGCAGCCCGACTGCCTGAGGTTTGATTCTTCAAGCTATCTGTATCATGAATAATCAAGTATTTCTTGACAAAAGGTGTATGGTTTTTTTGTATTTTCAGTTTATTTAAAGAGAATAGGAAAGGGATGAATTTAAACTTCTCAAGCTGCTTGGTCTTGATGCTTAGTCTGATGGTAGTTTTTATCACATGTCCTTGTGAGATCTCGGCTAACTTTCCCCTTTACATGGTTCTTGTAAACTAAAAATGTGCTCTTGACACGTGGTTAAGACACAATGCATGTGACACACTAATATGTTACTATTTCATATATTGAAGTAGAACCGTAACTGCTGGAGATGGCAAAAGGGATCAAACAGACATCAAATATAAGCTTACAGAGAATATGTATATATATCAGAATAAATAAAGTATATATGTTAGTCTAGTAAGACATACAGAGTCTTTTATCCTTCTATGCTTTCAATACATTTTTTTAATCTCCAAGACTTAAGTACAAATACTGAAGGAAAATATGCTATAGGTATTCTGCAAGGCATATAGGCAGGTAGACTCATCAATACATCCTAGTATGCGGCATCTATTCGGGACTTGGAAAGGCGTGTTCCCATCTTCTTCTCTTCAGATAATTGAGAAAGAGCTTGATTTTCTACCTGCCATCAATGGTTCATCCTCTGGCGTAACAGCAACTAGGCCTGATTCTCAGTCACAACGACCACCACATAGCATTCATGTAAACCCCAAGTATTTAGAAGCAAGGCAACGTCTTCAGCCTTCAAGCAGGGTAAGTGATCGTCAACCTTTAGTTTCATGTGTATTTAACGGGCAATTTAAATGTGTTACTCATGTTTTATTGGACTGCTACACTTATTTATTTGTTTCTTTTGATAAGACATTTATTTGATCCTTTCTTCATCATGCTTGTTAGTTTGTGGGCACTGCATATTTTATCTTATGATGACTAATACATGAAAAACGACATTATTGATCTGCATATAGTTTTTCTATGTGGTATGGTAAAAGTTGGAGTGGTTATAGAGACCATTTGGGTAGTACATGCAAAATATTTAAGGATGACTACACCCTTTAATGGTTTCGTGGTATACAATAATATATTTTTCCACAACATCTGGTAAAAGTAGTAGTTATACATATATGCTGGATGTTTGTTTTGTTTTGAAGTATTGTTGTTTGGGACTTGGCCAATTTCCATTTGCTTACTAATATTTGTTGGCTGCTGTTATTTAAACCCACTAAAAACTTCATCAAACCCACAGTAACAAAAATAAAAAAGATGCAGATTGATGGATCTCCGTATATTATAATAGACCTTCTCTTTTGTGTGGAACAGATATATCTCTGTTCAACTTCTCATGTTATTCAGTCCCTTTTTTCCCCTGTTGTATGTTTTGATCTTTAGATAGATAAGCTAGCATCTTAACACTTTCATTGATTCTTCGCTTGGGTTTATGTGATGAAGGCGAAGATGACCACCAGTGACAATACTGGGACCATGGTTACTGCAACTGAGGATGCAGAAAGACCTGACAAGACAACTATTATTGGGAATGGAAGGCCATGGACAGATCTATCAATGAAGATGAATGTATACAATATAATTACCTGCTTTCCTGTTGCCTTTATTTCTTAAAAAAAATAAAATAACACGTATTAAATTTTGCAGAATATTCCGCGTCCACAGAGAGAGACACTAAGCGAGCATGTTAACGAGAAAAGCACTGGTGCAGGATATGATGATCAGGGGTATGTTTCTGATTCTCCTGGGCGTCTGGACTTGGGAAGTGGATCCGGTGAGACCGAGAGAGGACTGGACAGCCCCTGGTATGGTTCTGGGAGCAATGCTCTAAAGGCAACAGCTGCTGCTCAGAGGAATGCTTTTGACAGCAAACATGGATTCCCAAACCACGCAACACCCAGACCTGCACAAGCAGTTACTCAATTGCAACCAACACAGGGCATTTCAAATAGAAGCAGCACAGGGATCTCCAGAAACTGGAAGAATTCCGAGGAAGAGGAGTACATGTGGGATGATATGAAATCCAGATTGACAGACCACGGGGAGTCCATTAGCTTAAGGAAAGATGGTTGGGCTCCTGATGATGCAAAAAAGCTGGTAAGCTTGCAAGAAAGAAAATGGTTTCTCCTGGAAAATGAGCCTCTAGAACACCATAGAACACCTTGCTTGTTTTAAAGAAAAAGAAAAAAAAAGAAGAAAATGAAATGAACCTGTAGAACACCTTGAAAGGAGTATTTGTTAATTCTTGATTATGGAAATCAGTTTGGAGGTAGAGATATCGTTACACTGTGCAGAGTGTTATCTTTATCAACTCAATTGGGTCAAAATGCCTGATTAAATTACGCAAAAGTCAAGTTCACTTACCAATATGAATATATGCCATATTAAATGTATGCCATATTGGTTGTTGTTAGCACAGGGCAAAGATGAAGGTTGGGAACTACCCGTTGGACTTATAACTAATCCTTTTGACCAAACTAAAATGTAATTAGTTGATTATAACTTGAATTTTGACTTATAAAGGGATAGTGCTTTCTGGTAATAAACTTGGTTGTATCCTCCGAAGGTTAAATTTTAACCTGGGAGATTTTGCTAATAAAAACCCATCAAATGATGTGCCCTGCCTTAGTTGGTTCCATCCCCGGGCTTGTTCATGTGCTGGGTTAGAAAGATTATTTGAAAAACCTTCTATCCTCCACCATCTTTGTTATGCATAGCTTTTTCTGTGAAACATTGTCTATTGTTAAGAAAATTTGAAGTGGGTTGCGTACTTTTGGACTCATTTATCGTCTGGGTTTACTCTGCATAATTTGGCTGATTTACTTTTGTAATGTACAGGGGTTTGATGACCAACTTGCACCATCTCACGGTGAACGGGATATCTGGTCAAGAGTTGATAGAGGAACATCTACGGATTCAATATCCATAGCACGGACAAGAGAAGCTGCATATGGACAACGGACATCATCAATGTGGCCGTTACAAGAGGCACAACCAGTAGTAGATGGTTTGAATCATGTGAACATAGCTTCAGGAATTTCTGGAAAGTCAGAAGGTTGTTCTACTTCTCTCAGTGGTTTATCAACAAGCATGGGTCCATCCTTGGCCAGGCCGGGACGTCAAGCACGCACTAAGGGATCAGTTAATGCTGATCCAAGAATTGGAACCCTGGTTAACTTGTTATCAGGATCTGGTGGAGCTTTATTACAGCAAGGACAGCATCCTTTGGGACCTGCGTCAGCGCTACAACGGCACTCACAATCCCAAAATTTGACTGAACAAGACCACCGACAAACTCAATCGCAAATTGATAAAAGAGCATCTCCGCTTGCAGGACAGTTGAGCCAAGCACCTCATTTTCAAACTACTCATGATACTTCTCCTATCGTTCCTCAAAGTCATATCCAGCCTCGCACGTTGCGAAATTTGCATTCAACTCTGTCACAGCCTTCACAGCATTTACAGACTTCTTCTTCTTTAATGTCTTCGTCTCAGGGGCATCAGATTCCCTGCTCACAGCAGTCACAGTCAGAGCTGATGCAGTCTCAACCATCTGGCCAGACCCAGAAGCCATTGCCTCAACCCTCCAAGTTCGGAACTATGGGGTACTCTGCTTCATGCCATTCAAATGATGCGATTACTGCAGACATCCTTGGAAATTCGAGCAAAAGTAGTTTGCTAGCTGCAATTATGAAGAGCGGACTACTGTCAAGCCATTCAGTAACTAGTGGCCTCCCCAACCTAACCTTTCAAGATTCAGGTGCTTTGCCATCACATATGAATATTCAGCACTCTGTAGCAAGCGAACCTCCTCCAACCCATCTTGCAACATCCTCCATTGCCATTGTCACTCCAAGTTCTGTATTAGGCCCAACCTCCCAGGCTAACACATCGTCTCTAATATCTTCCCCCCAGAGATCAACGTTAATGCCACCGCTGCCACCTGGTCCTCCACCTGCCTCCTCTCTCCCAAGTACATCATCACAAATGGCAGACATTGGTAATCCACTTTCAAGTCTTTTGAGCTCATTAGTTGTGAAAGGTTTGATATCTGCATCATCTACAGAATCACAAACTCCGAGTGCTCCTCAAGTGCCTAGTCGCCTTGAGGACAAGATCCCAGACCTTTCTAAGAGTAGCTCTATGCATGTTTCTTCAGATCCAGTATCTTCAACCATCCCTTCGTCATCTGGGAGTGAGCTCCCTTTCTCAGAAGCTGCTTCTAAAACCACTAATGCCTTGTCTCAAGCTACGATGACCGAGAAAAAGGATCTCATAGGCGTCGAGTTTAAGCCTGAAATAATTAGGGAATTGCATCCACCAGTTATCAGTGCCCTTTTTGATGACCTTCTCCATCGGTGCTGCATATGTGGTCTCCGACTCAGACTTCAAGAACAACTTGACCGGCACCTAGAGTGGCATGATTTGAAGAAGCGTGAACAAAGCAGTTGCAATAGGGTTTCAAGGATGTGGTTTAAGAGTTTGGATGATTGGGTTGCTGGGAACATGGAACTTTCATCAGGACCTATATCCATTGTTTCTATGGAAGGGTTGGTTAAGCCAGAAGACAAGAGCAAACCAGTGGTCCCGGCAGATGAAAACCAGAGTGTATGTGTACTATGTGGGGAGGGTTTCGAAGATTTTTACAGTCATGAAAGGGATGAATGGTTGTACAGGGAAGCAGTTTATCTGACTATTCCAGCTGGGGAAGGAAAGATGGGAACTGCAGATGAGAGTGCTGCTCAGGGTCCTATTGTGCATTCGAACTGTATATCACCAAGTTCAGCATACGAGTTGGGACTGGCTTAGAGTGTAAAACTGGTATGCCTCCTTTTCTTTTAAGAGGATTAGTATATATGCATTTGACTTTATCCTGCTTTCCTGTGCAATGTGGCAGTCATTCGAGGTACTGGTGCTTTCATTTGATGGGTCTACTGTCAAATCTTTCGGACCAAAATCAACCTGATTTTGATGATCCTAACAGGCGATACCATGTGACTCTAGGCTTTTCTCTGTACTTTCACCATATTTATTTTTGTATTGTCGGGAAAATGTCGTAAATTTGATGGTTAAAGTCTTCTTGGTGAGACCCATATAAATCATGAGCCTTGATCCATTTTGTATTGACTTGGCTATATTTTTTAGTTGTCTGTGGTAATACAAGAGGGATACACGACTAATAGTGGAAACTTCATTTATTCCTAAAAGTGAAGTATCCAACATGGATAACGGATACTACTCCGATATAACATCCATTTTGGAGTATCTGGATATCATAGATCTTCTCTATCCAGACTTCTCCTTCCTGTATGTAGCATACTTAATTTTCTCCACTCTTGCTCCCAGTAACCACAGTTAAATGGATTCTTGCTGATTGAAGAAACTTAGAAACTTCAGAACTTACACTGCTATACAATAAATATCACTGTGTAGATGTTTGATCCTTTCTTTGATTGTTACTTTTGCAGGGATCCGGCAAAGGATGGTATTCTGAATTAGAAAAATATGTGCCAACTGTTGTAATGCAGGTACAATCCATAAATAGGTGATGCAGCGAATCCAGGTTTACTCTACTGGTGAAATGGTGCTTATCATGCTAATTGGTTTGTGCCTGAAAAAGAGGTGATGGGGACGCAGTGTCCCCTCCATTGAATATGTCATCTTTTCTTTTTTACATTTTGAAAGAAAAAAAGAAATAGATAAATCCACTGATTATTTTCAGGTTCGGCTCTCTTCTCTAATGTCTTTTGTGGTGTTATGTTTCTGTTTTCTAGTTTTGCCTTTTGCTGAAGTGGGTTTGCGCTTATTTCCTGCATCTGATGCTCATAGCAACAAAGCACAAAGGAACCGTTGCCAATGACCTCTGCATTCGGATACATCAATGACCCCTTATAATTTGCATCTGGTTTTCTTTTCATTAGCTCTGTTACTTAATTCTGATATTGGTTGTATCAATGTGTCTGAACCATTAAATGGGTTTCAGTGCTGTTTTTCCCTTTCCGGATGACTGTTGATTGTATGAATCTTGTTTTTTTTTTTTGGGTGTGTTTCTGAAGCTCTTATGGAGAAATGAAAACGTTCTTAATTCCCATTTCTTAAACAGAGGATTAGTAGAACAAAAAAGAGTAATGCTAGAATTCCCACACTGCGGTATTCTAGCACCGCACTCAAATCGTAAGGCCATTACTCCCTCGTGATTTGAATCACGTCTTCGAGTTTCGTAATTCTCAAACTTCAAGGCATGGACCACCGTCCATCACAGGGCGGTATGTAAATCCCCCACTTTGTGAGGGCATTCTAGCATCACTCAACAAAAAATCTGTTTTTAAGTGCACATGGGCAGAACTTTTTCTTGACTTGGATTGGAAGAAATTCTGTTTTAATTTGGTTCTTGATGAGTCCTCATTCACCATTACTAACTTCCAAATCTAGTTTTGGAAGGAATTAGGTAAAACGTAATAATGAAGGATGGATGACTTTCAAGCTACCTCTTCAAATGCTTACTTAAAATTGGAAAACAGCAGGAACTGAACTCTCTTATTCAAGACTCAAAACATTCTTTATAAGCACAAGAAGCCACATGAGGGCCAATTCAGTTGCTCAAAACTGTAAATTGTTGTTGCAATTGATAGAGTTGTACTTAATTGAGATAGTGTTGAAGGTCATAGACTAACTTCTAAGAACTCGTCACGAACCATTTTCTTTTTCTCGACTCTCATACTATGCCCTAAAACAAAGGTTTTTGTAAAATTTTACATGTTACCATCTCCAGTTATCACTCATTTTCTAGTACAAAAGCCCAACCAGTCACATGATAGGCTGACATTATTCTAAAATTCAATATTTTTTTTAAAAGAAAATTCAAAAAATCTGCACCAGCCGGGAATCGAACCCGGGTCTGTACCGTGGCAGGGTACTATTCTACCACTAGACCACTGGTGCATGTATTGAAAGTTTCACTATCTATTTTATTCTCACAATGTTTTCAGAGGTTCAGCCATGTGTCCGTCATCTCTCTGACCGTAGAGATGAGGAGGATTGTCTTCCAATGATCTTATATACTCCCAAGGCAAACAACTCACGCAGGAGGACTCCATTGATTTACCAACAAATTGATTTCACTCTCATTATATAATATATGCATTCTGAGATTCCAAAAAATCCGGATGGTTAGGCATCCCCTCCCCTATGGGGGTCTTGAGTTCTAGCCCTTGGGCAGCTCATGTAATGTTTTAAAAACTATCCCAAAAAAAAAAAAAAAATTCCAAAAAATTCGTCCAAATTGGAAGAAAATTAAATAGAATCAATCTCATTCTCATCTATCCAAAGCTAGCTAGCTATTTGGAGACTTGCTAAAGAAACCAAAACCTTGTAGACATATGAAGTCATCAACACAAAAGAGAATAATCAAAGTATAACCAGTCATATTAATCATACCCATATGTATTATGGTGAAGTAGTTACATAAATGGAATACAAATATAACCAAACAAGACATGTGAGTTTAATTTGTAGGCTAGGAGTTGGGGATGAAACATTTTTAAAGTTAAAAAGTATTAAACCCTAATAAAATACTTTTAATTAAGGAGGCCCAATATTATTTTAGGAAGAGAAGATTACATATATTATGGCCTAAACTTAATTACTTAATCTAATTAAGGCTTATGGTGTTGGGTGTAAATGTAGTCCAAGTGAGCCTCTGAAATCATTCTCCTTTTTAAGCATTCTTCATCTTCATTACTACAATCTTCTACACCCATCAGCTGTAAACACAATAAAATTTCATCAATATCAGGAAAAAAAAAAAGAAGAAGATTAATTAATTGAAAAAGGAAAAATTAAGCAAAAAACAAAGTAAATGATGTTACATTATTCCATGAATCCTTTTGCACTATCTCCAACATGGGACTTGTTTGAGAAAACCCATTAACATTCATCATAATCTCTTCTCCTGCAAATTAATTAAGTGCAAACAAACACAACTTTAATTAAAAGTCCCACAAAATAAAACATACAGCAAGAAAGAAAGATAGCTAGATAAGTCAAATAATTAATAAGCCAGTAATTTCTGACCTAGTTTTGGTTTTAAAGGACGATATGCAGTTGCTACTGGGTGGGAGGAAATAAGAAGGAAAAGAAAGAGATAAAGGGAAATATTAAGAAGCCCATGAGAGATAAAGCTAATTTGCTTCATGAGTGCTGCTAGCAGCTGCTTGATGATCAGTTTCTAGCTAGGAATTGAGGAAATTAAAGAAGCAGAGATGATGAGAGAGAAAGGGATGGGATGGGTGTGCTGTAGAATGCAAGTGACAGATATAAATACATGCAGGGGAGGCAACACTTGTAAATCACATGTTGATGATGCCCTTAAACTATAGGCAGTTATCTGGTGGGCCTAACCCACCGAGAGAGAGAGAGAGAGAGAGAGAGAGAGAGAGAACTAGAGAGAGAAACATAGAAGTAGAGAGAGACCATATATGAGCGGGTCAATGGTGGTCCAGACAATGTCAAACAAGGAATAGAGGATGATACCACACGTTTTATCTCTCTCTCTCTCATCAACATATAAGTCATTGATTGAGTAGACTAAATATATAATGGTTTACAGCTGTTTCCCATCACAAAATGTTCTTACTTTTACCTTCTTCCACCTCTTTTACACAAATGCCCAAAAGAAACCAAGTGCCATTAAAAATTGAAACTTGAGTAGGCCTTGAAAGATGAAAGCTTAATAAAAAAAAAACATTCAAAATGATGAAGCATGAGCCCTGTAAAATCATCAAAAGTAATGAGCCATGTCAGATATATAAGACCATCAAAACGAATGTACATGCACATATATATCTATATTAAGTCCTTAGGGTTTCTCCAAGATTTATCTGTTGGACGTCCATGATCTCTTATCTAATTTTTATTAGACCGCACAATGCTACATTTTACTATAGCATTGGTTTCCTACTTTATGTGGCATAAATCCCATGCGAGATTTATTTTAGCGGGATGATTAGTATTTTTTTATATTATTATTATTAACTTTTTAAAAATAAAAATATAAATAATATATCAACAATAAATACTTTAATGGTTGTGCGTCCCTCCCATAAATCTTTGGTAGTGGGAGGTGTTTGGGATCAAAACTTCTCGGTCGTGGTATTGCCGTTAAGTTTGTCTCATATAATCTGATAATAAATATAGGTACGTTGTTATTGGCGGTTTCTTTGTGCCCGTTGGTGGGTGCCTTTCCTGCGTTTGTTGGTGAGGATATTCTTGGCAGTTTCTTTGCGCTTATCACACGTCCACTGCGTGTATCTATGCCACAATGTAACTTGGGCAATAGTCCCATTCAAAAAAAAAACTAAAACAAGAAGAAGAAAAAATCCGTTTCAAACGACTCCATGTGCAGAATGTACGTGCAGCTATATATATGCTTTCATCAAGTATAAAATGCCTTATAAGAGAGGAATATATATATATATATATATAATCATGAAAAAAGCAAATCTAAGAAAAAGTATAAGATGAATAATAATAGATTATATATTTAATATTGGGATTAGTGTCTTATTAGATCATAAAGGATATATGGGTTATCTTAAATGAAGCATGGATTATATATGCTTCCCTTTTGGAAGCTTCAATGACACACTTGCGCAATATTCCTGTTGTTGTGTTCATTTGCATATAAATATATTCTTAATTTTAAACAATTCTTTTGAGAAACGGATTAAGAGATGATGAGATAGAGAGTGAGAGAGGCCATGTCTGCTAATCCGTGACAAATCTGTATATAATGATTCGCTCTAAAACTAAACAAAGGAGATCGAGATGTTAATTTGGACCAAATTATAGTGATTACTAACATTAATATATTTACTTATTTAGTACACAGCACCCTGTCTGTTAGAGCATCTCCAATTCGAATGTGAATGTGGTAAAATAAGACTGCCACATAGGATAAATAGACATTCTCTTTAAAAAATCTTCTTCAATGCTAATGTGAAGAAATGATGTGATGATGATGTGGCGGTAGTTATTCTAGACATTGTGAAGTAGAATGTCTATTTCTAGGCATTCATCTTCACAATGTTTTACGGTTCACATCAGCAATTTTTTTCCCTCCAAAACTTTTAGTTATTTTTTAAACAAAATAAATTTGACCCATTCAAAAATTAAGTGCCACATAAGTTAAAAAGTCATCCCAAGACATTTGCATTGGAGATGCATTTTTTTCAACAATGTCTATTGTGAAGATTTTGTTGCCACGTAGATTAGACATTGTCTTATAAGACATGCCACGTAGACAAGACATATTTGTTTAATGCTCTTGTATGCGGAATCCATGGTAAAGTATATTTGTATTGGAGACGCTCTTAATGCTCTTGCATGCGGAATCCATGGTAAAGTATATTTGTTTATAGCGTTGTTATTTGGACCGACGGACTTACAAAATAAGTGCCCGATACTTATGTAGCATAGTGGGTCCCACTGCTACATAAGTTAGAAACTCCTTCGTAACACTTTTAGGAGGAAAAAAGTGGTGGGTCCTACCCTGCCACATCGGTATCTGGCACCAATTTTGTAAACTGGCCGGTCCAAAGCTTTATTGATTTGTTTATCTCTTCCACCAAAGATTTTCTATTTTAATTTTTGGTTACAAAAGATGAGGATTAACACCTTTATAACACAAACACATTTCTAAACCTTAAATTACAGTACCATTCTTATTGTTGTTCGAAAACTTATAGATAAACTTTGAGGCCTCATATTCTAATCCAACATTATATTAAATTGGTCATATTATAGATTTCATAAAAATGATTTGTCAATTCTATAAACCTGACACACATTGATTTTGTGATTATGCTGGCAGTTGACTCAGCTCTACACGCTACATATTTGGCAAGTTGTTTTGTATTAGCTAGGTATCCACATATATGAACATTTAAATTTTAACTAGAGTCATTATCACTCAAATGAAGACTATTCAGTACTCAATTAATGCTATTTGTAGCTGATTAATTAGCTAATAATTAAGACTTTGAAAAGTTAGTGAAGATGATAATGATGAACTAATTGTGCTCAGGATCCAAAAAAGAAAACACATAGAGGACAAGTAAATCTAATACAAATAAATTATGGATTTGATGGTTTTTTTTTGGTTAGTGATCGGATGGAGGGTAGAGAGTGAAAGAATAACCTTTCTTTTCTTTCCATCTCCTCCTCTTTTTGCTGCTTTCTGTCTTTTTTTTTTCTTTGTGCTTTTAAGAGCTGCTCATGTGTCCACCCACAGATAGTCTACAGGGAATCTCTGCAAACTTCAATACAATGGCATCTTAAAAAAGTTTTTGTCCCTCTTTCCCACTACTACTGCACTGCCATCTCTCTCTTCTTTCTCTCTCTAAGTCCAAGGTTTAGACTTTGGACTTTGGATCACAAAAAAAGAAAAGAAAAAAGGACAGCTTCATGTGTTTCTGTTGCTGCTACTCTCCACAATGTTTTGAAGGTGTTTTTTACTTAAGCATGCATGGAGGAGTAAAAAACACTCATAATCAAGTCAACACATTGTTCAGTATTTTTTTTTTAATTTGAGGCCATGCAACATACATGCATGTCTAAGAATTATCGATCTAAAAGATATTTAGCAAACCCTATGTGGTCACTACAAAACAAAATTACTTGTCTGCTTTTGTTAGTGAGGAGGAACACACAGCTCGAGAAGAAAGCAAAAAAGAAACAAACAGACAAAAGAACAAAAGACGTTATCATCTCTTTTCCTATTAATTAGGTCGATGATGATGATCAAGTTGCTAAAATTAAACAGTTTATTAATACTATTACCGGAAAAAGTTATAGAATTTGAGCATAATTTAAGGTATATGAAACATATTGCCCGTTGGATTAACTTTCTTTAGCAAATTCTAACTCAAGCATTTCCGTACTTAACTAAAAAAGTTGATATATCTTTACATCTACGAGTTTTTTTCTTCACTTAATTTTGATGGTGTTTGTTTTTTTAGACATCTGAATTCAATTTGTGTGAATTTGATATTGTATAGTACGTATAGATTTTTTAAATTTAGGAAGTTTAAAATTGTGCATATGAGTTAGACGTCTTTCATCTGAAATCTCTTGAACAACAGTAATTCCATCAGTTTAACGAATCAAAAATTGATACGGTGGAAATTCCGCCAATAGTTAAAATTTACGTCGTCCCATCTGTACTGTAAAAGATTCACCAAATTAGTAGCAAAGGAGACAGAAATGATGAATAAATGTACCCAGGAAACTTGCCATATACGAATTAGATTATCCACTACACTTGCACTTAGTTTGAGGACAAACTTAGTGGAGAATAACATAACTATGATTAGATTTGGCCCCGTTTGCATCTCTTTAAAATAAGTCTTTATGGGTATACAAAAAAGGTCCCTATAATCAATTTTAGGCCCATAAACAGTTATTTTAAAGAGATGCAAAGATCTGTTTAATATCCAACTATTTCAATTGTCTGTAACGAATGTTGAGATGGCCGAGTTGGTCTAAGGCGCCAGATTAAGGTTCTGGTCCGAAAGGGCGTGGGTTCAAATCCCACTCTCAACATTGTCAAATCATTTTGGGTCTTTTCCCCTGGATTTCATAGCAGATAGAAACAGGCTTCATTTTATATGGTCTGGATTTTAATGACCAGGCTCGGCCCACTTTCAAGAATAAAACGGGTTAGTTCTAGGCCCTTTATTATATGGGTCATTTCATAGGTGCCCTCCGAAATCTTATTGGCAGGCTCCAGTTGTAGGCATCCTCTACCCTGAATTTGCATTTGGGCATGAATTCAAACCCTACTTTCAACATTAAAAATGGGCTTGGTTGTAGGCCCAATATTATATTCTTGTTGGGACTTGAGCGTCAATTAAAATCCCACTCTCAGCATTATTATTATTTTTGGGAAATTTTAAAAGAGCACACACAGTTTGGTTTGAATTGGTTTAAATACAAATATTCACACCATATTTCACCAAATTCATATATAGTCTGTTTGGACAAGGAATTTTAGGGAGGGATTTTGTGGGGACCAGGGATTTTTAGGAAAAATATAACATGATTTTTCCACCAAATCCCTGGTCCCCACAAAATCCCTCCCCCAAATCCCTTGTCCAAACAGACTAATAGAGTATTACTAAAATTTCGTGTAATGACTGCACTTCTTATACAACCAAAATCAAATTATATACAATAGAATCTTAAGTTGTGAATTTTTGAAAAATTCACCGGATACCAACCACAGCCAGAAACCAAGCTTTTAGTGCTCATTTATCTACTTAAGTTAATTTTTTTTTTGGGTCTTTTTCCTTGGATTTCATACTAGGGGATAGAAATAGTATTGGGTTTACGACCCTCTCCAGCCAAACAACAGGTTACATGGGATAAGTCTTAACAAACTACATCTAGTAAGTAAGACCGGAGCCTAAAGACTATCTAGACCATCCAGTGTTCATTGAGCTTATTTTGCTTTTACTTTTTCTACTATAAATTCATATTTATTTCCCCTTATTTTGTCTCTCATCTGTCCTTCAATTATTGCAAATATTTTTTGGTTTGTAATTAATTATTGTGAGGGTTAATAGAATTTTGAAATATAAATAAATTTTTTTTCCTTTATTATTATTATTTAGTCCCTCTTTTCTTTTCCAAGTAAAGTAAACTACAAACAGTATTCCATTTGACCAGAGCATTAATACTGGTACTACTGAGGATGTTAATAATAGACCAATCACGCGCATTGGAGGTCACGTGACTTCAATCAATTGAAAATTTCCTAGTTTTCTTCTAGAATTAAATCATATTCTATATATATATATATTATAGTAAGAGATACTTCCCCTTGAAATTCAATTAAAGATCACGTACCAAAGTTTCATTCTTTAGAATTCTTGCTTTTAGTTCTATTAACTGCTTTTCTTCAAAGTCCTGTTTGTTTTAATGTTGACTTGACTTACAAACTAAACGTGAATAGACTAACTTAACCTTTCTAGATACCTCGTTTTTTCTAATGTACTACTGCTCATTGCTCATGTTGTCACTTTTCCTTTTTCTTTTTTTAATCTCAAAATGTACTATTGATCATATCTTTGTAATCCTCTAAAGATAAAATACCTAGTAGAAGACCCGTAAAAGAAATTTTTTTAAAAAAAAGTAGAAAAAATCTAAAAATAATATTGATTTTATATGAAAGTCATTAGATTATAGAGGCTTAACACTAAATTTGTTCATGTGAAAACAAACAATACTTAAACTTTTAACTTGAAACTTGTCTCCAAAAGTTAGTCACCTAGCAATCGCATTACTCAGGTGAGGGGAGCACGGAGTCAAACGGTCAAGCGTTCTCACTTCAACACGGTAGGGTCTTCTTGAATCTTGACCCATGTTACACGGTGGGCACATAAAATCCAACTCGGGTGAGGATTTTGATTGTGGGACCCATATATCCTTCCTTCAGTTTGCACACCCCAAGTGTTTTAAAGGAAGAAAAGATTGATCTTTTTGGAAATACACCAGTACTACTTTGTTGCTAAAATTACTAAAAGTTAACTTTAAATTTTTAAAATTCTTACTTATCCTTATGAGACAATGTTATCTTAGGTTGATGTAATTGTATAAACATTTAAAATGATGAAACTGAATTTGGTAATTTTGATTTTAAATTAATTGTAGTCATGCTTTTTGAGTTCCTAAGTTGGTATAGATCATATCAAGCAATTGAACTCAAAGAGATGGTGAAGTTGACAATTCATTCATATTTCGAGTCTTTTTTACGCAACGTTAAACATGCGCTCAGAATGATGTACCTTCTAGATTAGTACTTTATCTAATCTACTATTTTTTAGGTTGGTGAAACATTATCTTTTTCATTTCGTCATTGAAATTGCATAATCAATTTTCGACCAAATAGCTTTGATCATTTGTTGGACGAGAAAAAAGAAAATATTCAACTAATAAAGTGGGTGAATATTATAACACTACTTCATTCACTGCGAGCACAAAGATTAGGTGATCTCGTCAAAAACATAACCACACCTCTTCAAATAAAACGGCAGTGCTAGGGTTACAGAATTTCCTACAGAATTCTGTACAGTAGGCACAATTCACGATGAGATGCATATCACTTTGGGATAGGGTGCGAATTACTAGGAGATGCATATCACTTTGACCGTCGGATGGTTGAGTTGTAGCAAATTCTATAGGAATTTACTGTAACTCAAGCATTTCCGCAAATAAAATTGGGTGGGAGAGCTAGATATGGAGGATTTAGATAAGGTGCCAAGAATGGAAAGTAGGGTGCAAGAATTAAGAAGTAACAGGATGAGAGGGGCAAGGGATAAGCCACGTGCATACGTCACAAAGTGGGTGAAGTGACGTCATGCGTGTCAAATAAACAATCAGATGTGGCACAGCCACCTACCACCAGGCCCCAAACACCACAAGACTACAAGTTTTGAGACAGCGCCACCAATTCCCCAATTCCTCCCTCCACCAAAACCACCCTCCCAAAAATATTATTTTTAGTAAGTACTTAATGTTATCAGCATTTTAGTACCACCCCCTATTTAAGAGAGTTAGCTGAATTAATTACACCTCCTAATATTTTGTCTACCCCAAATTAGGTTTCGTTGTAATGTTTGTATCAAAAACACGTTTTTGACTAATCCCATTCCCTCATCCCACACACACACACACACAAGCAGCAAGTGTTGTATCAACTTCTTTGAATGTTTTCAATGTTTTATAATTTCGATTGACTAATCTATGTGAAGACTAATAACCCAAGTTTAAAAACTAGAAGAAACATCCAAGAATAGAAAAGGAAGGTGCCTTATGTAACTAATGACTTATGTTAAGTTTTAGTTATGATGATCAGACTTTATCTATTCTATTTTTAAAAGAGAAGCAACCTTACAGTTTGTTACGAGATTGGTAATTAAAACAACAAAACTTTAAAAATGGTCGGGACTCAACTAATGCAGTACCCCAAGTGCATGGTCGTAGGATGTCATGCAATGACCCTCTGTGAATTGAGGATATTACCAACCCACGATTCCCACGGCTAACTAACGACGTCAGATTGCGCCTCACATGTTAAATTGGGACTTAGAAGCAAGCACTTTTCGTGGATTTTTAAATTTCTATATTCAATACAACCCTTAATATCTTTACTTGAAATATCCCCCAAAATTTCTAGAGATGGGCATAGAGGTCTAATAAAATGGGCTTAAAGAGTATTTAAAGTACTATGAAGAAAAGAGAAAAAAAAAAAAAAAAAAGTAGAACTCAAAATATCATCCCTTGTTCTAGCACTACCAATTTCCCACAAATGAGACCAACTCATATTTCAATTTGAAAAGAACTGTAAACTTTCACTTCCAAATCATTTACCCTCCCAGACCCAGTACGCATTTAAACCGGGCACACTAAATCGGGATTCTTTTCTAAACCCACTTTACAAGTGAGTGTTCAGAATCACACTCCCGATTGGAACTAATTCAATTTCAACCAACTTATTATTATTTTTTTTTTTTTGAGATCTAGGGTATCTGGGTCTCTTAGAGCACCCGACTAGTCCCTATGGTGCGAGCAGATTTCTCTATCCACACACAACCGATTAAAATCTTATTGTGGGAGTAGCCATAAGGAGAATCAATCACCCGACCTCCATTTTATGAGGTGAGTGTCTTCCACCATCCTCCTGATGGTTAATTTCAACCAACTTATTAGGAATTAGGGACCTGTTTAGGACAACAACTTGGTCTTCAAAATCAAAAGAATTTGTTGATACCATGTTACCAACTTTTATATTAGTTTAAACTATTACAAGGATGAAGACTTGTTAATTCAACCAATTTTAAAATGTGTCATATTAAAAAAAAAAAAAAGAAATCTCATTATTTAATGACCACTACCTATTATTTTAACATAAAATTGAAAGTATATAAATCTAGAAAGCAAAAGCTTAAACCTACTAAACTCAAAAAAAAACAAATGACGCCCGTTTCCTACTTTACATAAGAGTTAAATACATCGTCTCTAAAAATTTTACGTAATGTTTTATGTAATTATTCTCAAATAAAAATACTTTGAAATTTGATTTTTTACTTAGGCCCTGTTTGGTATGCAGGAAAATTTTGCATTTGCAGTTATTCTCCGTCAAATTGATATTCATAGTTGCTTGGTAAAAAAGTGAGATGGTGAGTATTTTTCATCTAATTAAATCATTTTCACCCACCTCAAAAATGAGATGGTGAATATTAGCTAACCAAGCACATGTAAATATTTATTGTTATTTTTTAAGATTCTAGCAAGCAATTGAGAATATTTGTCCATGCAAACTACCACTAATCGTGGTAATTTGCATTCTGCAAATTTTTTTTACATACTAAACAAGGCCTTAGTTACACAATATTTATTTGAATTTGGGCGGGAGACAGGATGCTAGAATGGTTTCGTGATGGAGGTCGTTGGGTTCAAATCATCAAAAAAAGATCAATCTCCCGTACAAAATGCGGGCTTTCTCTAAATCTCGATTTTATCAGTTTACCTCGGTCTAGTTGAACCTTAAATTTTGTTGCCACACCACAAAAAAAAAAAGTATTGTACACAATTTTGAACGTCACAGGACATGATCAATTGCGTGATCATTGTTGTTGCTTCTTGTGATTTGTACGTGCAATGTAAGAGGACTGTGAGATTGATCTCATAAAATAAAATAAAAAACACTCCAAAAATTGAAAAAAAAACGTAAATATATGAAAATAAAATTAAAAATAGAAAGAAAATTCTTATGTTCTTCTTTCTTTTTCTTTTAGAATAATTTATGCCACTAAAATGGCTTTACAGAGAGAGAAGATTTGATTTTGTGACTGTATTCACATCTTACATATTAAAAAACGTCCTAACAAATAAAACATTCCAACGGACTTGATTTCACAACACTAAAGTATATATATACATCCATTCAACCAACAATTTTTTTCTTGGTTTTGAATAGATGAATAAAAATTAAACTTAGAAAATAAAACAAATTAAAATTAATTTATAACCAAAAAAAAAAAAAAAA
>MVGT01000437.1:1613698-1684258 GCA_002174775.1 Macleaya cordata | reverse complement strand
TTTTTTCAATCATTCTACTTCCTTCTTTATCAATCTCCACGTGGCGGACTCCAAGGTGTCATATCCATGGGATAACTTCCAAGGACCCTAAGAAACGACGTGAACTCCTGAACCTCAGCCAGCGCATTTTGAGCTCGCACCTCCGCCATCGACGCTTCAAAATCAATGTAAAACATGTATTCAAAATGTTTGGCAGTCCCCACATTAGCATCATCAACTAACCTAATCGGACGGTTACGATGTGGCCGGCTTTCAATCTTTGTCAAACTGATGTTCCTAAAAGCGAAAGCTGATAATACCTTGAACAGCACAGAAGTCCCCTTATCGTGAGCAAATACAATACTTGTTTTGAATGGCCGATCCGTTCTTGGTATGATTGGCTCACGAGCCAACATCACGAACCGAGTCACGTTTCCTGAATCGTCCTGAATACCATCCGCCAATATCTGTAATCCATAAAGATCCGCCGCACGTGCACTTGCAATCGCCGCCGTGTCGCGGAGGTTGTTGGCTGCGACAAACTCGGCGGCGCCCGCCGTGTCATCAACCGCTTCTCGACAAACATTGAGACCGAGTTTGGTGAGAGTCAACTCGCACTGAGCCAAGGCTTGTGGGTGACTTATGACCCGATTCAGATACTCTTTTCGCACTCCTGGTAGAGCGAGAAGACAGTGATGAACGGGGAGCTGAACTTCACCTACGATATGAAGACGGTGACGAAGGAGAAGATCGTAATTTCGATGAATGCTTCCACCGAGTGAGTTCTCGACTGGTAAAACGGCTCGATCGGCTATCCAGAGCTCGACGGCTTGAAAAGCGACTTCGAATTGATCGCAAGGGATGGCTTCACATTTGGGATAAGCTTTACCAGCGGCGGCTTCGCTGTAAGCACCGGGGACACCTTGATAAGCGACTCGGAGCTGAGATCCGTGCATCGGAGCTGGAGAGAGATCCATGATGGTTAATGGCTTCGGGAGGTTTTCGATGGGGACAAGATCTAGGGTTTTGTGGCCATTAACGGCGGTTATCTCTGAGTTACCGCTTTTTTCTGTCTCCTGTTGTTGAGAAACAACCTTGCTGGCGAGGATGGCGCAGGAGCTTTGCCAGTCGTGTCTGTTGGAGCCAACTCCGCCGGAGAAGTTGGCTGAATCGGGGCGATAGATGCATTGAACGACTCGGATACGGGCCGTGTGATTCGGACCCAGAATTTTTTGCCTAATTTGGGGCTTATGATCTGAGATTAGGGACTTTAGGGTTTTAGAGGGAGATGGTGAAATTGATTGCATTTTTGCTGAAGGAAGTCCAAAAAAAGAAAACCAAAAAATGAAAAATGGGAGAGAAAGAGAGAGAGAGAGAGAGAGAGAGAGAGAGAGAGAGAGGGAAGCTTGTTGTTCTCTAAGAAGGGAACGCCAAGCTGAGAAATAAAGGAGGGGTGTAAGGTGGTTTTATACTAGAGAGAGAAAGAGAAGAGAGAGAGAGAGAGGGTCGGGTCACGAAGAGAAGACTTGGAAGAAAGATGTGCAAGGGGGGTGGGTTTGGTCAATCTCTCGAAGTCACACCTACCCCCTTCGGACTTCTCTCTTTTGGTGGGCACCTCTGTTTCTTTCTCTCTCTAGAACTCTCTCTCTCTAAAACTTTCTCTTTCTTTTGTTGCTTGCCTTTTCAATCTATTATTTTCAGTCAGTAATTCATTTTAATTAGTTCTATATTGGTAGAGCTTGACTTGCTCATCAGTTTGGTTGAGCTCCTTCCCTCATCAGGTCAGGTGAAGAAGAAAGTAAAATAAAATAAAAAATGATGATGATTATTATTATTAATTAGTATTTGAAGTTTAATTGTAAGTTCAATTCGATTTGTTTTTCTAAACCAATAATCAATCATCATCATTACATCATCGCTACCATCATCTTTAATTTACCAACCTTAATTGTAAGTTACTGTCGAGTCTTGATATGGCTGTTTTATATGCTCTAAATAAATCCCTATTTGGATGTTCTAGCCTGTAACAAATTTGCATGGGGTAAAAATTATCTCTCAAATCAATTCTAAGATTTAAGTGAAAACGAAATCCCAAATCCTACACACCTAAAGCGAGGGGGCAATTCCCTTGACGCGTAACTTTGCATCATACTACTCAATGGGTCACTCTCATAAGTCAATTGAGGATAGTTAAGGGAAGGAGGGTTTGTGTACCTGCTACATTATATCTGTTTCTTATGTTGAGTTTGTGTTAAGTATCATAAAAAGACGTGATATTAAGATGGTCAAATTGGATATAGGGACCCTTTTGGGGGGCTTTAATCTGAAACCCTATTTGTTAGAGGCTCTTCTCTTATAATTCCACCTCACTCCCTACCAATCTCTCCTAGAGGTGGTAGCCGCACGATGGTGGAGTTACTTTTGATGAAGAAGATGAAGTGGTGGGGTATATCTTTGTGGGGTGGAATTCCCCTAACAAATGGGCTTTGGGGTTAGTGGCCAAAAAAAAATTAACGATTCCCAATCCATTATAATCAAACCCTAAAAAAATGTTGAGCTTGTTTCCATAAATTGGGCATTATTTTAAATTTCATTAAATAAGACATTTTTGTTAAAGTAATTGCATTTTTCATATTACTTTGGGGTCTTTTGTGGTTCTCAAAGTTGATTTCTTTGATTCATCAAAATAAAAAGTCGATTTTCTTTTATTTAACATAGGAGAATATTTCAGAAAAATTAAGAAAATAAAAATCTCTTCTTTCTATAGATAGGGGCATTTTTGTAAGGATGATTTATATTGATGAAATCATCTTCATAAAAAAATTAGTTTTTGGATCATTTTTGTGGGCTCTAAAAGCTAGTATAACAATTGTTTAAAAATAAATAAGATGTTAATAGGGAAAAAAATATGATGCAAGTAGATTTTCCACTTTTTGTAATTAACAAATAAGGCAGTTTATTGACAGAGAGGAGCAACTAAACTTTGTACTTAATAACAAGAAAATAACACTTACCTATTTCTGCGAGGCACGCAAATACATTGCTCACATCGATTGAAAAGAAAAATGTCAAACCATTACTACCACAATTTGACATAAAATCCCCCAATTCAACTCCATTGATCCAACTAAGTAAGAATGTCATAGTCCAAAAATGATAAAAATCATAAGATGCGAAATTCTTTATGCAGTTGGTTGGTCCTTATCTTATAAAATTCAATCAATTCAGTTTACATTTTTAAATAGTTAGGATTGAGAGATAAGTTAATTTAGCAAAGACGCAGATAAAATATTTGTTGGGGGTAATATAAATATGATCCAAAGAAGCGATGATGTTTTTCCCGACCATAGATCATTCTCACCATACAAAATCACTTCAATCTAAGACCTCTAACTCCACTGGTTTAAAATAAATGTTATGCATGCATGGACACGGCTCAAAAATCATCTTATTTTTTAAGATATTAGAATAAATGATTTTTTTTGAGGATAATCTATATTCATCTCCATGCAGGCATTATAGAAACAAACTTGTTTGAATACTAATACCTCTTGTCAACTTACAAAATAGGTATCTAATTCTGACTTGTATTAATCTTATTTAATTGTTTATATAGATTCTAATCTAGGTCGACTTAGATTTTTTAGAGAGAGTATTAAGTATTAATCCAAAATTAATGTGTTTAGCTGAAACTTGTTGAAAAGGTCTAATTAACGACTATAAAAAATGTTAATTTCAAAATCGATCCCTAGATTTGAAAGTTTTTAGTTATTATCAAAATGTTAATTTTAAACTTCATATATATAATCTTTGATAGAAAAGTACGTACGTAGTAAAAAGTTTATGGCACGTTGAGTTGAGTATTGTAGCTGATTCTTCTCTATCTCTCTCTGTCGACAAAACCCAGCCCTAGGGGTTTTATTATGGTACGTGTAACTTAAACTAACCTAAGTCTCAGACTTTTGAACCCCAATTATAAATTAAATTAAATTAAATTAAAATTCATTCTTTCCTTCCTCATGTGCCCTAAGGGCACACGATAAGGATTTTTTTAAGGGATTTTTTTGTAAGTTACAGATCTTCAAATCAGTTGAATTTTTGTAAGTATAATATTATCATTATTTATAAGATGTTCATAAAAAATCAGCTCAATCAAAGACATATAACCCTCTAAATAAATTACTTTAAATGTCAGCCGTTCATTCATACTATTAAAGTCCAAATTAAGTGTTTGTGGTGTTAGAGGGTGCTAGAGGACTCCGATTGAGCTGATTTTTTTAGATATGATCCAAATAGNATTATATCTGTTTCTTATGTTGAGTTTGTGTTAAGTATCATAAAAAGACGTGATATTAAGATGGTCAAATTGGATATAGGGACCCTTTTGGGGGGATCTTCCCCGCCAACATCCTTCTAAGGGGATCTGATCTTCTCTTTCTCCCTCTTTCCCTACCAATCTCTCCTAGAGGTGGTAGCCGCACGATGGTGGAGTTACTTTTGATGAAGAAGATGAAGTGGTGGGGTATATCTTTGTGGGGTGGAATTCCCCTAACAAATGGGCTTTGGGGTTAGTGGCCAAAAAAAAATTAACGATTCCCAATCCATTATAATCAAACCCTAAAAAAATGTTGAGCTTGTTTCCATAAATTGGGCATTATTTTAAATTTCATTAAATAAGACATTTTTGTTAAAGTAATTGCATTTTTCATATTACTTTGGGGTCTTTTGTGGTTCTCAAAGTTGATTTCTTTGATTCATCAAAATAAAAAGTCGATTTTCTTTTATTTAACATAGGAGAATATTTCAGAAAAATTAAGAAAATAAAAATCTCTTCTTTCTATAGATAGGGGCATTTTTGTAAGGATGATTTATATTGATGAAATCATCTTCATAAAAAAATTAGTTTTTGGATCATTTTTGTGGGCTCTAAAAGCTAGTATAACAATTGTTTAAAAATAAATAAGATGTTAATAGGGAAAAAAATATGATGCAAGTAGATTTTCCACTTTTTGTAATTAACAAATAAGGCAGTTTATTGACAGAGAGGAGCAACTAAACTTTGTACTTAATAACAAGAAAATAACACTTACCTATTTCTGCGAGGCACGCAAATACATTGCTCACATCGATTGAAAAGAAAAATGTCAAACCATTACTACCACAATTTGACATAAAATCCCCCAATTCAACTCCATTGATCCAACTAAGTAAGAATGTCATAGTCCAAAAATGATAAAAATCATAAGATGCGAAATTCTTTATGCAGTTGGTTGGTCCTTATCTTATAAAATTCAATCAATTCAGTTTACATTTTTAAATAGTTAGGATTGAGAGATAAGTTAATTTAGCAAAGACGCAGATAAAATATTTGTTGGGGGTAATATAAATATGATCCAAAGAAGCGATGATGTTTTTCCCGACCATAGATCATTCTCACCATACAAAATCACTTCAATCTAAGACCTCTAACTCCACTGGTTTAAAATAAATGTTATGCATGCATGGACACGGCTCAAAAATCATCTTATTTTTTAAGATATTAGAATAAATGATTTTTTTTGAGGATAATCTATATTCATCTCCATGCAGGCATTATAGAAACAAACTTGTTTGAATACTAATACCTCTTGTCAACTTACAAAATAGGTATCTAATTCTGACTTGTATTAATCTTATTTAATTGTTTATATAGATTCTAATCTAGGTCGACTTAGATTTTTTAGAGAGAGTATTAAGTATTAATCCAAAATTAATGTGTTTAGCTGAAACTTGTTGAAAAGGTCTAATTAACGACTATAAAAAATGTTAATTTCAAAATCGATCCCTAGATTTGAAAGTTTTTAGTTATTATCAAAATGTTAATTTTAAACTTCATATATATAATCTTTGATAGAAAAGTACGTACGTAGTAAAAAGTTTATGGCACGTTGAGTTGAGTATTGTAGCTGATTCTTCTCTATCTCTCTCTGTCGACAAAACCCAGCCCTAGGGGTTTTATTATGGTACGTGTAACTTAAACTAACCTAAGTCTCAGACTTTTGAACCCCAATTATAAATTAAATTAAATTAAATTAAAATTCATTCTTTCCTTCCTCATGTGCCCTAAGGGCACACGATAAGGATTTTTTTAAGGGATTTTTTTGTAAGTTACAGATCTTCAAATCAGTTGAATTTTTGTAAGTATAATATTATCATTATTTATAAGATGTTCATAAAAAATCAGCTCAATCAAAGACATATAACCCTCTAAATAAATTACTTTAAATGTCAGCCGTTCATTCATACTATTAAAGTCCAAATTAAGTGTTTGTGGTGTTAGAGGGTGCTAGAGGACTCCGATTGAGCTGATTTTTTTAGATATGATCCAAATAGTATAAATAACATACATATAAAAAAATCAGCCCATTTGGACAAAATTAAGAAACTAAACAAAACAAAAAACTAAAAAGCTTAACTTGTGCCCTAAGGGCACAGGTTAACAAAATCCTTTCTTAATTTGTTGTTGTTGTTGTTCCTTAAAAACTTGTTTAGACGTTCGTTTGTCTGTCTGGCTTCTGAGTTTTAATTTCAAAGTGGTACTTAATTAGACTTAATCTTTTAACCTTCATTTCATTTCATTTCACGGCAGACATTAAGTTGGTGGAAGAAAATGATCGAAATTCAAATACAAATTTACCAACCACACACCCTGTTGTCAAGCTTTTCAATTCAACACGTGTCATTTCTTCACAATCCACCTTACTATTTATAATATAAAAAAAAAATATTATTACCAAGTGGATTTCGCATAAAGCCATTACCAAACACAAAGCTGTCATGACGACTACGCTCGATGGATGTCCCAACCACCCCCCTTAGTTGCCACTTGGCAAACTTCCCACCAAGACCCACACCCGGCCCCACTTTTATCTTCTATTTCGTTTAATAGTTTTTATCAAGTATAAATAAAAGAAAAATGCTAAATTTATTATATTTCAAAAATCATCCCACAATTTTCAAATAATCTTTGTAGTATAACTTATAGTACATTTTGCTGTAAGTATAATATCACTTTAAATAAAAACGTAAGAGAGTAAAACATTAACTTACAAAATGAGAACTATATATCTATACGAAATAATAATTTGGCGACAATACTACTACGACCATGAAGATGAGGGTGCTAATTAACAAACACTGCTAAGAAGTTGGTCCATTGAATCAAGAGTTAATTATAAAGTCTTTTAAATTTGGATAACCCAACAAATGCTGAGGATATATATATAATTATCAGTAAAAGGTTAAATATTGAACCGTTGGATTTTAATACAAAAATTTGAATTCCGCTGGATCGTTAGTCGTTGGAATTTTTAAAACAAGTATCTTTAGAGAAAATCTCATAGATTCTATTTTTGTTAACTACTATATTGTAAGTTTGTCACGTAGTTAGATAGAGTTGGACCCATGGAATCCAAGTAGAATCTTAACAAAGCATTAGGTAGGTCCACAACTCTAATAGATAGATAGATAGATAGGTAGAAGATCCCTTAAAATTTTATTAGGGCTCACGGCCGGAGGTAATACATTGTAGGGTGACGCATTCAATTTTCAAATTAAGACAACAAAGCTAATTACATTTGATGATCTGCTCATAACCATATACGCGCGTACACTAATTAATTAGCTAAGTAGAAATAACAAATCAAGAAAAAAGATTTCATCCCGACCACAAGAATATCAAGTGGACGGTCAAGATTTGATTCTTCATGCACAAACCAACCAACCAACCAACCAACCAACTTTGTTTAATTAGTCGAGTCGTGCCTAAAGCATGCATGTATTAGCCTAGCTAATTCACCCATCTTAAATTGGATCAAAATCATTCACGACGAAAAGATTAGCTTAATTTTATTTAAAAAAAAAATACTTTGATTCATGTCAAGGTGGGTTTTGAATGTGACTATTTAGTTATCTCGTATCGACCATCGCAAGAAATTTAAGTATCCTCTCCTCTTCTTCTAGCTTTAAAAAAGGGGGTTCTTAAACTAAAACAACTAATAGTTCGACAAAAACAAATAATACTAATAATATATGGCAGAATGAACATTTTGCATGTGTTATGATATTGATCATGTTGACATATTCTCTCCAATATACATTAATTTTGAAATAGTCAAATGTATATTTAATGAGCAAACAAAATCTTAATTTCCTTCTATATATATATATGAAGGTATTTTGAGATTTTCATGAGCAAACAAAATCGTATAATTTTTCTATTCTTTTATAAATATTCAAAATTGAAAGTAGTAAAATTACTAATTTTTTACTACTTTTAAAAAAATTATCGATAAAAAAAAATTACTAATTTTTTTGCCGTCGAACTGCAACATTACAGAAGTCATTGCGCAACCAAAGAGAACTCAACCAATAATGTAAAAAATAATATTAAAAGCAATTAATATTTTAAAGCTGGTTTGGGTCTCTCTATCGTTTTGATTCAGTTCCAGTTACATTGGGATATTACTCAGAACCGGAACTGAAGGTAATGGTTCTGATTTCGATAATGAAATATGTGTAAACCAGAATTGGAAAAATCAAATCCACTTCGGTTCAGTTCCACGCCCAAATAAAACGGTGCTAATTGAATTTGAATTTGACACTCCTAAATCCCTAATCTTTCCAAAAAAAAAGTCAAATTGAATTCGGTCAAACATGAGAGTAAAAATACTAAATAGTTTATTAGGGAACGATGACAACCTGCTGAGGTAAACTGACGGCACTAATAACCACTGCGAAATATTTTTCATTTTCGTTTCTTTTTCTTCCCTCAATATTCATTGGTTGTTTTGGTGGGGACTAATATTCGGTTTTTCATTTTCTTAATCTTTTGGATTAGAAAGAACTAACCCTAATTATGAAAAATGATTGTGTGCTGAGGTTTTTACAATATCATGATAATACTGTAAAAAATTTGCAGTTCCAAAATCTTGTAATTACTCTATTAGAATTATGTAAAACAACACTATTACAACATATGGGCTCCCCCACTCCCATTGGTTCCAAAGTGGTGGTCTCCCTTAATTAAGCAGCATGTATTAAAATATAATATAATAACAAATCAACTTTAGAACTTTCATCCACAAATGGGTAACAAATCAGGAAGTATTACTAAATTTTTCAACTCGTCTAAAAAATTTGTTTGAATATAATTCTTTTTAAGTTTAAAAATTTAATTTATGTTGTTGATTTTTAACTAATTTTTTATATTGTTAGAAATTTTAGAATATGTTAATTTTTTGTAAGGATGATTTACATGGTGAAGAAAACACCCTCCATTAAATTTGAGTTTTGGATACAATCTAAATAAATCCCACATCAATTTAGTTTGGGTTCGAGTCCTAAACTTTTTCATCCCAATATCATTTTCCTTCTAAATTTTATATTTGCTATTCTAAAATGTTGTCAAATCTATTCGAAAAGGAAAGCGAACAGATTTCAACAGGTCTTAAGTAATACTATAAAATTTTGATTTGACTCGTTTTCATTTCAATTGCCATGTAAGTTAGCAAAACAAGAAATTGGTAATATGTAGCATTGCTACATCCGTCTTTTTATTATATTTAGAATCCTACACTTTAATAATGGCATTATTAGATCATCCAAATAGCTGGACTGGACACTCCTTTCGGTCAATTGGAGGCAAGGTTCACTAATTAAACTAATAGTCTGTTGTCCACAGATATTTTGTTGGGACCAGGAATTTTGAAAAAAAATATAACATGATTTTTCCACCAAATCCCTGGTCCCCACAAAATCCCTTATCAATAAATAATTTTCCCTTTGATTTTGTGTAAATGACATTCTCTTTACAAAATTTTATGGGCCCTCATGCATTGGACTAAAACAGAAGCAATAAAATAGAAAAGTCCAATACTACCAAAGGCAACATACTAAGAGTTTCACCTGGCTTTTATATATTAATATAGCTTAGCTATGACACAAATTGTTCTAAAAATTGCTGACCAGAAAAATAAATAAAATCAGTATGTGTGAACCCAAATGGTTGAAAAAATAGAACATTAAAATAACATATGAAGGGTAACAAACAAAAAAAAAAGACCCCCTAATGTATAGAGAATAATTTTCATTTTTCTATGTAGTTATCTTATACTACAAATAAAAAATGAAAATATTATTCTTCAAACAGACATGATACTGCATTTTGAACTTTCATAACCAGTCTACCTCCATAAAAATAGAACAATGTTACATTGGGCCAACAGTGTTAACTCAGAGCTGCTTGAAAACAATTAGAGGCAAAAAAAAAAAAATATACAAACTTCATCGGCTTAAGGCCACCTTACCTCCACTACTGCACAGAATTTTCATTCTACTATATGATTCACGTACACTGGTGTCGAGAAACAAGACCTTCAAACTCACAAATACGTTAAAAAGAAAACAAAAACAAAAAAAAAAGTCTATCTCATGAAAGGCATTTTCAATGACTCACACCACATAACAATTGTCTATAACTTAAGAATTACAACAGCAACAGCAGCAGCAGAACTTCCGAGGCACCCCTCCCATTGTACACAAATGACTCGTTTCCTAATAAGATCTATTATGGTCTATCGTGTAGGGAAAATCCATTTTCAGGATGCCATGCGACTCGACATACACTCTCTACATCTAGAAATACAATGCCCGACGATCTTTCTTGTGGAAGTTTGCTGCCCTGGACTTGAGAGAAGGATGGTGATTGAAATACTTAAAATAAGAACTTACAGTCCAACCCATTTTACCCATCTGAAGACTCGCCCAACTCTGAAAGGCAACTCGTAATCTTTGGCCACCGCAGGCTCCCTCCTAGCAGTGTCTGGCTCAGACCAGACATAAACTCCACGTTCTTGTCGGCTGCCTGGTACGGTGTTGTCAAGTATTACGGCTATGAGAAATGCAATCACCATGTGAAATGACAGTAAGGTGTTCAGAATGTAGTTCACCTGCAAAGGATATAATGGATGATTATATGTCTAATTAAATAAAAATAAAAAAGAATACAGTTGATGGAATGATACAAACATGTAATTGGGTTTAAGTTTAGTGGAACAGCTTCATTCAAACTTGTCTAATTTGAGCAAACGGCTTATTTCTCTCTTTAAGTGGAACATAAGATTAAATAACATAAACTAAGCTGCTAACTGATTTAACTTCCATTTTAGTGAAACGTCAAAAGATGTACGTACCCCGCCATATTTGCTGCGGAAAGGTCCATGAGATGCCACGATGTATGGCTGGAAATAGCTCGGGACAGATGAATTGGCATTGGGAGTAACACCATATTGCTGGAAATAGGAGGGTATGGACAGGGAGAAAAACAGAGACAGCCCGACTATGATAATATTTCTGGAGCTTCCAGCCTCACTGTATCGTAGGTTTGACAAACCAAGTGCTGCAAGCATTGCCCACATGACGCAAAGGAGAGCTGCAACCATGACATCAGGAATTGAAGCAATAAAGCCACCAACTTTACCTGTGAGCAAGGCAGGGAGAGTTTTTAGTAAAGTCATGTAAATAGAGTGATAATCACAAGTCTACGTGCAAGCAAAAACAGGACGATGCAAGAAAACTGAAGAAATAATTTCCATAGCTTAGTCATGCAAGTTTTATGAATATAAGCTACATATAGATTGGCTTTCAAGCTGTTGAAGAGCAAAATAATATACATATGGTCCTAATCTGGGATATTGTGGTATGGAGCGATTCTTAGGTCGGACCATGTGCATTGTATCAACACATGGCATGAATAACAGGAAACTTTAATCTCCCAACTCCCAAGTAACGAACTGAATTGCACTGTCAGGTAATGAACAAGCACAATTGTCGAACACATAAAAACATGCTTATTGAGACAACCTCAGTTTTCAATATTTTATTGTTTTAGTTTTTACTATCTACTAGTTAGCATTATTTATAATTCTCACATCTATCTATCCAATGCCCATGACAGTTTCCTTATACAAGCAACATACTCACCAATCCAAATCTCAAAAGCAAAAACGTTGAAGACACATACCCACAAGGGACAAGAGTATCAAAATGCATGCCCCTAGTTCAACTGATCTTCGGCTTCCCACTTTGGTCACAGCAATGGTGTGCACATTTTCAGTAAGGGTCGTTGATCCAGTTCCCGTACCCCAGAGACCAGCCAAGACACTACAGAGTCCTTCAAGCCCAATTCCTCGGCTGAGAACACCGGGAGTTGGAGGTCTGGATGCCACCAATAAAGATGATGCATGGTATGAGCCAACCTAAGCAAAAGAAAGCACACCAGAAAACAATCAGGAATCTGTCTAACAAGGTAAGAAGTTGAAAATGCTTAACTTAGCAAAGCAGTATGAAATTAAATAGAAGAAAGTTCAAATACAATCAAAACTTGCAACTACTTCATTGTTTGGCGGTTTCTTGGACTTCTAGTATTTGAGTTGTAATATGATGAGAAGCCCTGCATGAGAAAGGTATGCTGTAGTGCTTCCAGTGGCTGCCCAGTAACCCAAAAAACAGAAAAGAAAAAAAATGGTGCTACCGTACTTGTACTTCATAGATCCCCTTAGAAAAAAATTGGTACTTTCCCAGTCCACTGGGTAGCACCAATGCACCATAAGCATTATAATGAACAACAATTTAAGTTCAAAAAACCGTGGTTATTCTACTTAATGGAAACTAAGGGACTTTTCAACTAATGAAAGATTAATACGACATTAAATATCAAGTTTTACTTGGTTCTTCACACTGAACATTAGAGATCCAGCAAATAAACATTTTACTCTAAACCAATAGACTACGTTAACCAAATACATAATTAGAAAGCACATAGAATCAGCACCAATAGCACACACGTCACCCACAGAAATAAATAAAACTTCAGAAATCAAATAGGATGATGACAATTCCCCATAAGAAAATATTAAATCATACTGCACAAAGAGGAGACTCACCGAATCAACAGATGCAATAATAGACACCACACACATTACAAGAGCCGTTTTCCAGTGGAAGGCAGGTATTCCCCACTGTAATGGATATGGAAATCTAAACCATGGAGAAGATTTTAATGCGGTAGAAGTATCAACGCGGCAGTGCTTCATCCTGGAGATATGTTTCCTGCAGGCTTCAGATATAATATTTGAAGCTGGTACATTTATATCACAACCTTTGTAGTTATAGGCACCAGCTTCTGTAAGTAGAAAAGCAATAGCCCATGTGATTGCCAGACCCAATGGGACCTGAAAATCATACCAGAATATCGTCGTAAAATACCCAATAAGTTTATTTAATACTATACAAAGGTGGTGGAAATCAGGTCACAGACAATAAAGCTGAAATATGGTTCCATAGTATAAGCTTACCGCATAAATTAGAAATATTCGATGACCGAAGACAGATACTTTACGAAGATACTGCAGGAAAAATGTGAAGGTGAAGGAATTAGAAACTTGGCTAGAAGTCCCAACTAAAGCGAGAGTCAGATAGCAGTATCCGAAATAAAACAGATAAAATACAGGTGTTTTATAACACTAAAGTGAAATCCCAGGATATAACATGAAAGTAACACGAATCAGGACTATATGCTCTCTACTTACAAGGGCAAAAATAATAACTGTTAGTATCTGCACTGCCCCAATCTCAAGGCAGTTACCCACTTGTGGAAAACCATAACTATAGAAGGAAAGTCCGACTGCAGCAATTGTTGGGGATACAACCACTGGATTGATCAACCTGAAAAGAAATGAACAACTTTGTGAAACAGAGAGCCTCCACATGCTGAGAATACAGTCTCGGACCAGTGAAGTAGAACTTCTAGAACCAATATCAGGTACTCAAGAAACCTAGAAGCAACAGTTATTTAACAAACACTAATACATAAGTAATTGCTAAAACTAGATACAACATATTGATAGGTTGATTATCTGTAGAATAATACTGGATATAACTTCTTTGGCAAATAAAGCTCAAACCCATTGATGCTATGAACATCAACCTATCCGTTCACAGTGAAAAAAAACAATCAAGAATATGATGGAAACTGATTAACTCATAAGTCATAACCATGGGCAGCTGTCCAAAAAAAAAAAAAAAGAAAAGAAAGAAGAGCTCTGAAGATAATCAGGAGCATACCGCAAAAAGATTGACATCAATCCACTATACCCCAATATAGCTTGAAACGCTGACGATATAATTATAGCCCCCTGTAGCTCCTTCATTATACGCTTAAAATTCTGCAAATGTTAAATAACTTCTTATGAGTCTGCATAAAACTAAAAGGCAGAAATAAGCAACTTGATATAAGTATATATATATATATATAAGATATTGGTGACTCGAACTGATATTATATAACCTCTCATCTTGTAGCCTTTGTCGTTTTGATTTTTCCTTTTCTCATAGTGACAATTTCGATGGAAATGGAATAAGAAAATATATCCACTAACTCATTTTTCCAGTAACTCACTTGCACATTGTACATAAAAACATCATGATTTAAAAATTCATTCAGTGCAATTCGTTTCGCAGAAGCATGTTTCACTACATGCAACACCCTCACATCCCTAACAAAAACTTCTAAAGGCTCTAACGAATGACACCCTTAGCCATCAAAGGCTATCTAGCGTCCATGTAACTCGCATGGTCATTAGTCCAAAACCTTTCATCATACAACTCAATTTGAAATAATGAACAACTTTTCTCAAAATATTTTAACAAATGGTCACAATGAAATAATATACTAGAGTGTTCTCAGTGTTGCTCATTAATGCAGCCCATCAGTCTAGCATGCTAATAGGACCACATCTAACCGATACTTCTTAACAGGTTTTCAGGCCCAAACTTATTGCAGCTTGCTGGGCCTCAGGTAATCAGGTTAGAGCGATCCGCTTAAAATTTGAAAATATGCCAAACCAGACCCAGACCCAAAAGCAGACCTACTGCTGAGGGTAGAGTGTTTCTCCATGTAAGGAGTACAGAACGAATTCCAATATCGCTAGAAGTTTGAACATTTGCCATCTATGGATCACCATGTATGTAAAAACCATGAAGCAACTACTCTTTTTCTTTTTCATCATTCAACTTCTAAGGATTATTTGTTGAATTGCAATATGTTTCCAGTTAAAGGAGATGCCATTCCAATTTTTTTTTTTTTTTAATGTTACTCTTCCGATATCCAAAATGCAGATGGAACTTTTATCATTTGTGCTAGGCCATTTACCAGTTACTAACAAATCCAGATGCAGGATAGAGAAATTATAAAGAGAACGTATAACCTACTACCCATTCTTGTCCAACTGGTGAGCTGCTTGGCACTCCTATCTTGATCATCAGGAGAGTCCCTTGTACCAACTATTAGTAACATATATATATGACAATGGAGAAGGGGGATCACCCTATAACATTACCGATATATAATTCGGCATTTCTAGCTTAAGTAAATGACCATAACATTACTATTGCTTGTGAACTTCTAAGGAAATGAATAATGTCCCATCCATAGTCTAACTAGTATGAAATACAAAAGAGAATTCCTATTAGTACGATGTAGAAGTATGTACAGTGCGTAGATAAGAACTGTGAGATTAGTCTACTGTTGCACTAAATCTTACATCAGTCCAGCCCTTGAAAAATTATAATAGATTTATTGCATTAACAGTACTGAACTAAATTCCTAGTTCGGATTTTTTATTTTTCTTTATTTCTCTTTTGTCTGTGCCTTACTGGATAAATGTGTTCAAATTACCTCAATAGCACACAAAGTAGAAAGTAAAATGGGAAATAAGAGGTAAGAGACAGAAAACTTACATTCCCATTCAGTCCTTGGAACTCGGGGGAGTTAATAATAGCCAATGCCGGTGCCAGAAAAATGAATGACGGGCCTTGTATTAATGGCAACCTTGATCCAAAGAATGTATGCAAGAGAGTAGTAACTCCGGACACAAAGAGCACAGTCGACACCACCATAGCAGTATCTTCCTGAAGCAGTCGACACCTCTCATTAAATCAAATTGTCTAACTTTCTATCTCAAAACAACCATAATATATCAAAAAAAAACAAAAAACCAGAAATAGAAGAGTGTGGTTGCTCACATGATCTCCACCCATTGCTGGAACTATGACCAGCGGAATAAGAACTAGTGAACCCAATATTGAAATATAATGCTGGAATCCGTATAAACCAATCGGAACTGAAACGTTTTAAAAACAAACTCTATAAGAAATTCAATGGGATCTTAAAAGATGAAGTTTTTCTAACAATTTATTGAAGAAAACGCACCAAGGCCGGGAGTATCTCTGAGTTCATATTTCATATGAGACTGACGATTAACAAAACCATCATCATCAAGCGATTGCGGTAAAACATCAACAGCCTCCTCCTCCCGACTAGGTTTTGGTTGAGGAACTGGGTTTTCAACCCGAACTTGCTGCCCATTCGGACCCGGTACAGTGTTCTTCGGCGCTCCCTCTGACTCCCTCCTCTTCTTCACCGTCGGACCCCTATCTGAAGGAGCCGGAGCCGGCATTTTATCACTCTCCGGTTCTCCATTTGTAGCCGGAGGCGCCCGGGTTCGACCTGCTTCAAGATCCACTTGAGAATCAACCGGTTTAGGTCTCGCTGCAACAATCTGACCTGAATCGCTCGCATTTGTCTCCCCTGAGAGCTTCGGTTTGAATCCAGTCTTCTTCGCCCATGAAGTCGACGGTAATGCCGTCGGTTCCTGTACCGGAGGCCAAGGTCCCGGTCGGGGACGTCTAGGGGGGTCAGTGTTCGCCATTTTTCCCGGCGAGCTACAACTGCATCGCTAATGAAGGAATGCCAGAACGTGTATAGATCAGATCCTTAGTTAGGGTTTCTGAAGTGATTTCAGGGGTAGAGAAGAGACCTTAATGTTCTCCAGTAGGACTTTAGAGTCTAGGGTTTGAAGCTTGAAGAGAGAGAGAAAGACGTGATGCTTGGTTTAGCTCAGAGACAGAGAGAGTGAGAAAGAGCGTGGGTGATGTTGGGAGGTGAAAAAACGCCAAAAAGAAGCCAACTAATGGGGTGTGCAGAGTGTAATAGAGAGATAGTGGGTCGGAATAGCAGGTTACGGGTCCATTCAGGAACCCGTTTTCACCTCCCCTATTAGTCGGTTGTCGTAATGACATGTCTGATCTTCATTTAACGATTTCATGATAGGTTTTATAGAAAACTGATTCAATATAGGTGATTCTACAGATACAAATATAATAACATTAGTTGTCTTAATCTCATTGGATGGACTATAATTTTTGGATTGGCTTGGAAGGGGCCTGATTGATGGATTTACATCAAGCTCTTCGATAAGAGCAATCATATGGGATCATCATTACGGCGTAGTACAGTAGTGAACATTTGGCTAAACAGATCGCGTTTTGGTGGAGCCCACCAACCAAATGATATGATGTATCGGCGACCTATGTACCACTTTATAATAAGGAATTCCACTGTAATATTTATTTTTCCCTTTTTTTTCTTTCTTTCTTAATTTTATTTTATTTTTTTATTCCACACAGTTAGGAATGCAAGGAAAAGAGAATTAAACAATTGCAACTCAATATTTTATGAAAATTACTCTTCTCAATAAAAAAAACTTAATAAATTACACTGAATAAATATAGTTTTCTTTAAATTTTACCGTGGCGACATAAAAAAAAATGACCGAGATATTGTCCCAACTGGTGTGACATTCGAAATTATGCAGGATTATACACGAAAGATCCTGTTTTTAGAGCTAATGTCTAGGCTAAGTACTAGGGAAAGACTTTGAAGTGTGGCAAGTACCATTGTGTGAAGTTGGGAGGGAGTAACCAGTCAACAAAGATTGTATCGGCCAGCACAATCTGTGTTGGACGACACTCTCAATTCCATTCATTACTCCATCTTATGGCTAATGACATATTGACACGTAATAAATCTTGGAGGTGAAGATTGTGTTTGATGGCACAATTCGTGCCGCACGCAAAAATTGCGTTGTCCAGCACAATCTCTACCTGTCCCTCAAACTATTTGCCTCATCTTCATATCTGGGACGGAGGGGGAGGGGTTTAGTTGTTTGAGGTACCGATTGCCAAAACCTCAAAAAATGCATTGTTTAGTTGTTTGAGTTGTTTGAGGTGCCCATAGCACTTGTCCTAAATAGATTAGAAATCCTGCCCATAATTAGGCACTACATAATTATGTCGACAAAACATTATTCTTACATCATATCACTCCTTAGCATTCTCATATAATTGCTACACTAGCTAACAATCTGAATAAAAAGAATTTTAAAATGGGTTAAATTTGACCTAAAATCCTCATACAGATTAGCGAGCAAAGAACACCGAAAAGATATGAAAATACAAAAAAGGAGGGATATGTTGCACCATGGCTTATTGAACCATTATTTATTTTATGGGACACATGTATCATCTTTATATAAAAATAAAAAAAAAATCACCCCATTTTAGAAATTATACTTCCTCCAATCAACACTTTAACAAAAATAAAATATCTATATCAAAAATCAATCATCTCCATTTGATACCTCCAAAATAACCGTAAAACAAGCCATGATGCAACATATCCATCTACTTTTGTATTTTCAATTTTTCATCTATTTGGAACAACCATCTCCATTTGGGTTGTAAAATGTAACTTCGTGTGGTATCCAAATCACTCTTGACTTTTTGATCCCGAATCACTCCGAGTGATGAATTCAAAACGGACCCATTTTTTCCGCCCTAATAAGGGAAATGGAATAAATGGGGGGATGAAACGAGGATACTATGTATTAATGGGATATTTATCATAGGCCTGGCGTTCAATTAAGAGATAAATTCAGTTGACTTAATTAATTAAAAGATGTCATCATGGTCATGCATAAAATATTCTTTATACTCTAGTGATTTACGTGATCTCTCTTTTAATTAAGTTCATTGATAATCATGATTTTGTGAGCCACCCAATAAAAAGACAGATATCGATGACGGTGGCATAGATCAGATTCAATCACACACAGACATTGTGCCCGTGAGAGAGAAAGAGAAGTGCATTAATTTCGGGATGGAGGTCATACGTGAATAATGAATTAGGGATTCTATAATAACTATGCAATCGACCGTATTATATTTTGCATAATCCACCAAAATAAATAATTAATTATAGGGGATTTTAGCCAAAAACCCCTACTTGGAAAACGTTTTAGGATTTAGCCCAACAAACGTTTTCTTTTAGTCTAAGGCCCAAGAGGGTTTCAGTCAGAGAGTTTCAGTATGTGTAATTTATAGGAAGAGGGTTTCAGTGAAACCCTCTCAGTCAGTTATCCTTGGGCCTTAGACTAAAAGAAAACGTTTGTTGGGCTAAATCCTAAAACGTTTTTCAAGTAGGGGTTTTTGGCCAAAATTCTCTTAATTTTTAATTTAATTATAATATTTTTATTACAATTGACTATAATCAAGCTAGTTTAATTGAGCTACAACGAAACCTACGTCGAGGAGACCTCTGATCAATTTAAAATAGGGAAAAATCATGAAAGTGTATGAAAATCACGTATCCATTATCAGATGCACCTTGTTGTATATTATGTTGCAGAACCTAGCAAGTTTATAAAAGAGTCATGTCTGTATTATGTTCATATAGTGTCCTAAATTTAATATTATTCTTTTAATTATTAGAAACGAAATGTCCTAATCATGCAAACAATCTAGCAAAGAATTATAAATTTCCGCGTCAATTGTTTGTTGGGCAACAGCTGCATTTAAATTTGTTTGTGTGCTAGTGAGTGCAAATGATTTTTTGGATCTATATAAAAAGGGAGATTTGACATTATTTTTGTTACATACACCGTTGCACGATGTGACAGAAATCCTACCCCTTTATCAAACGTAGGGTCCAACTAAAGCTCGGAATAACCGATCCCAATCCAAAAGAAGAAGAATACGTTAAAAAGAGACTCACTAAGTAATAATCACTATAGCTGTGCCGGGCCCGGAGTCTCCGGACTCGATCGAGAGCTCCCAGAGGTGGTGTATCTGATCTGGACCCCATGCCATTTGTAAATTATAAGGTGACTCACTGGCTTCAATTACTAGAGACATAAACCAAAGTGTCTAGTCTCGGGTGTCAATTGTCACACCCCTGTCTTGCGCAGGACCTCCCCTTCGCGGTAAGGGATCGACCACTGGGGGATCGATCAGGTAAATGGGGGTGAGAGGAGAGTGAGAAACTTGCAGGAATTTACTGCCACAAATTCGTCGCAGCGGCATAATACTAAAATTACTCGCAAAATACATATATAAGTTATCATAGTTGTTAATATTGTCTGCTATTGTTACTAGTTTAGACTTTAATTTATTCTCTTTAGCATCAAATTACTAATCTCATTAAAAAATATGTTCGCCTCTTAAAAACACAATCAAAATTGGGATGGATTATCCCTATTCTGGTTCTACATATTTACGTGCCCAAAATCAAAACCAGTAACAAACTGAACCGATTTTCAGTTCCTGGCAGGACAGGCAACAATCAACTGTGAACCAACTGTAGATTGTGATGAAATTATGTATCTTGGAAAAATCAACAAATTTGCTCTAATATGACACATATAAGTCTGTGGCCCACCATTGGACATGCAGATGACGACACGCGTACTTGTAGAGAGATGTTGATGGAGAGATTTATAAGGCGTACTGTGTGTTAACTACTAACTGAACCTTTGAGGAACGCCCACCCTTCACTAACATTTCCCGCCCTTTCAAACGAAAGATCCAGGGACTAATATATTGCTCTTTCAATCAACGGTTAGAACAATGCCACGTTGCTGGGCGTGACAACACGAAGAGGAATACTTGCCGTAAAATGTTCCGGTGCAACGCGAGACAGGAATATTGCGTGAAAGCGTACCGGTCGATTCTCTGTTCGTTCTTCACTTATTATTATTCTCTGCCAGTCTTCTTCAATCTTCACAGCTCCAGACGCTTCTTCTTCTTTAGCTTTCTTTTACATTTTTTAAGCATATTTCCACTAACAGAAATTTTCAGGTTCTTAAAAAACCCAGAAGAAAAGGCTTATCGGAGGTGCATTAGAACAGGTCGGTAAATTTCTCAAAACTAGTTCCATCGCTGTTCATTTTTCTCCAATTTTGAGGCATAATTTGTGATTCTCAAGAAATTAATCAAGCATTTTTGCTAATTTTTGTTGCATTGTTTGGATTCTTAGTAGTTTTTTTATTTAACGACGATTTTAGATTTTATGAAAGAGAAAATGTAGTTAGATCTTTACGAATCATCTTCCTCTTCAAAATTTTACTAATTTTTTTAGCAACATTTCTGGATTTTAAGTGCTAACAGTAGTTTTGTTGCTTCTAGGGTTTAGGGTTCTTTTGTTTAGCTATAGTTACTTTATAGTTCATGAGAGTCTAGAGACAAGTAAATGAGTAATGAAAAGGATTAAGGAGGGGGAGAAAAGGGAATCCGTACTTCTTTTGGGGTGAGAAAAAGTGGGCAATCAGTAGAAAGAAAACTGGTGAGGAGTTAAACCATTTTAGTGTAAACTCGTAACCCTGAACTACGGGCTCAGTTGCTTGAATGAGTTTTGAATTTCTTTCCTGTCCTGGTCATGGTTGTGTCATTGTAGTGAATTCTTATGATCTCCTGCATTTCATATGTTATGAACAGCCTTAAACATTGTTGGTTTATACCATCAGTTTGAAATTGTTGTTATCATCGTCGTTGCGTTACCATCAAAACTTTCAATTTTGGATTGTTGAGGTTTTTACTCATATTACTCTGCTATTTACGGCAGGTTCCTAATTTTCTGACTTTATCTTTATCTGTCATTTAGTTATTATTTGTTCGCGTAGAAATGGCAAATGACATCCATGAAGAATTAAGGAGAACGAGGAATCTTGTTTATAATCTAGCCAAGGAAATAGACGTAAAAAACCAAAGATTGGAGGACATGGAAAAAAGATCTAACGAGCTTTCTACATCCCTTAGTAGGGTGATGGAGGAGAGAGATGATCTAAATCAAGCTTACCTTGAAGGTATGCCATGTTACTGAATGAAAAATTACATTTTGTGTTTACATTCTAATGATGTTTTCGTACAAATGTTTTAAGACAATTTCTTGATGTGTTTGGGGTGCCCAGACACCAGGCTGATGCCTTTGGTTTATTTTGTTACTCATAAGAGAAATTGGAGCTTCAATAAGTTTTTGGTGTGAAATTCAAACCTAGATCACCTTAAGAAAAAATAATCAAGGTTGTGGCTTACGAATCTACCATCCAATTAGTCTAGGATTGCACCCCCAGCATTTTGAGCCTTGTGTTGTTTTGGTGGTAACCTGTGGCGGTGTTTGCATGCGTGGTTAGTTCATTCTTTAATTTGCAACACTTCCATTTTAATTCTGAAGTGGGTTATTGTATCTAGCTAAGTTAGTCATTTTACCTTTATCTTCAGGCCTAACTTACTCTTCAAGAATCATATATTTTTGTTTATTAGGAAGAATATATGGAATTACATATCCAAACCAAAGACATTATGGGGATGGAAGGTTTGTCTTCAAAATGATATCATGAACATCCTAGGCTAAAGGGTTCCTAGATGCACCATTAATACCTTTTTTTTTTTTTGTTTCTAAAATTGTTAGTGATGATACAATCCAGAGATTGTAGTTGATTGGAAATTATCGGGTAGCTGAATACTAGACACGAACCTTAAGCTCTCGGGCTTTGCTAGTACCTGCATCCAAGCTACTATGGGATGACCCTGTCAATCTATGGAATTCAAAGTTAGATCTGCTTAACCTCGTGAACCATGTAGATAGTAGAGTAGACCACAATTTACTGCCAAATAGCATAGTTTCACCATGCCATCATACTTTGGGGTAGGCCCACCAAGGTGCTATCCAAACACCATGATTGTACGTGGTCCACATATAAGTGCCACGAAGGCACCAATCAATCACCTCAAGTGTGCTTTTATTCATGCCTCTTGGCATCTCTACATCTTTCGAAGATGACACCTTAGACTCCCATGTCATCACCCTGAGCTTGAGAATGCTTTGTTTATGGGAGAACTTTAGGGTCCATTTACTAACTGAAAATAAAATCATAGAAGAGTAATGGTTCAATTTTATTAGTTTCTGCACTGCTTCTGTCATTTGAGTGAAATTCAGTCCATGGAGTTTGGCTTCATAATGTGATGGTTCGGCATTTTATGAATGTCTTATAAAACTATCTTTTTGTGGTTTTTTCTCTCTTTTTGATTGTGCACTTCCGGTCCAGCACCTGTAACTTTAACCATATTTAGGTATTACTTGACTGTTACACTCACACTTCTATGATTTGGTGCAAGTGTTTATGTCATGGTTATCTTACTTACTTTCCTTCAGAAATGAGGAAAATGCAGTGCATTGCATATGAGAACGAGAAGTTGATGGGAGAGTTAGAATCTCAAAAGAAAGAACTTCAGCAGCAAGCTAAAGAAATCAAGAAGCGTGAGGCCCAAATTGACCTCAAAAGAAAGGAACTTTCTGTTTATAGAAGAAAGGTAATATTACTTGTTGGAACTTGAACTCTTTTTGGTAAAAGCCCTCAAATATTATTGTTTGGATTTTTTCGTTCAACCTTATGAGCTATGGCTCTCTGGTTACTGGTTAACCAACATTCTTGTGTTTACCTTTTAATCTGGAATACATTAAGATCAGTCCTTGGCTCCATCAATTAATTTTTCTTTTGTCATCAACTCATCATTTTCTCAGCAACGCCACATGCTCGATTCAGTTTTAGGAACAGGAAACCCACAAACTAAACACTTCATCTTTGTGCTGGTACTGCCATCTTATACGCTTTGTTACAGATACACCAAACTACATTCATAGGACAGGCATGACAGGAGCAAGGAAAAAATTCAACATAATAAAAGTTAAAATAGAATCAATAATTAAGACCTAGTGCATATATTTTAGAAGTTCTCTCACTATGTATTTCTTCAGTCTCTAGGGTTAAATCCAGGATTCAGCTCTTATTGCAGTTTTTTATCTCTTAAGATACAAACCCTATATTCTTTTATGTTATTTTAATCTCTGAAAACTAATATTCAAGCAAAAAAAAGTTGAGGCATGTGTTTTTTATAGATATGTTTTGGACCGAACCATGTCGAGTTCAGCACCATAGTGGTGAACTTGGCCTGGAAACATGCACTTCCGAAAGTATCTATGAAATCCTGAATTCGTATCAATGTGTCATTACACTCACATCTTCTAGATCTTTCTTTATTTTATTTTTATAGATAAGTGTAGTAAATATTTGAAGTTACGGTGTTCGTATTTCAAAATGTTTAGTTCACAGTTCTTTTTATTGATGTGTCATTTTTCCATTTCCAGAATTAGTCTATCAGTTGTAAATGTCACCTTTCTTTATTCAACATATAAAATCTAGAAGAACTGAAGAATATTCTTAGAATAACAATGGAAAAAAGGAAAAAGAAGATACCTTTCTATGTATTGATAAAAAAAGCATCTATAAACGATTTTGAGATCATCCTCTCATCTCCATTGTAGACCCACACAGACCACATGTACAAATCTCCAACTGTTTAAGAATACCCTAGCCCTTAAAAAACTGTAGCCGATTTTCTCTTGGTTGACAAATATTGAGTGGGACCCACTCAATTATGTCCTTGGTCTACTTGGGGAATCGTACCCCATAACATGTAAACTTGTTTAAAAAAAAAAGACCAGAAGATATATGTTTGGAGACGTGTATGCCCATAGGCTCATTGTTCCTGACAAATGGTTGGTACTCAGAATCTCAAGAGGTCCTTCCCATGTTAAATATCTCATTGTTAAATGGTTCAAATCCACAGGCCATCATTTTATTTCAATTTATACGTCATAGCTTGTTGACATTTCAGATCCCTTGGACCTGTGTGTCAGAGTTGATACAGTGTCTTCATGAATGAACTAGAGTTAATAAATTCTGATTCTAGTTATGCTTGAACATGACTTAAATTTTTCTCCTAGTTCTCATAATTCTCTGAAATAAGAAACTATAGTTCAAATCCAGGTATGCAGCAAGTTTCTTATCAGTGCTAGTCCTGCAAACTACCTAATCTACTTATTTGAATTGCTATTGCAATCCAGATGAAAAGAGAGCCGAAAACAATGCTAGGGAAGTTTCCTGCACTGAAGCATCCGGGAAGTGGTGATAGTTTCAAAGTTCAAAGGCAGATGGATGATTTAAGCAAAGAACTGGAAGATAAAGCAGATGAAATGGATAGTCTGGTCGACCTTAATCAAGCCCTTATAGTCAAAGAGCGCAAAAGTAACCATGAGCTACAGGAGGCGCGCAAAGTTTTGATTGAGGTAAGAATTTTCTGAATAACTTGCGAAAAGTTGCATGCCCTGCAATATGTGCTATATCACTAATCTATATTTTTCACTGTCCTGTGAAATCTATATGCAACAAAAAGTAACTTAATATGTAATCTGCAGGGTTTGCATGGCTTCTTCAGTGGCCAAATTTTATGTATAGTTGAATGTGCTGCAATATGTGCTATTTTGCTAATCAATACCCCTTTCATTGCCCTGCAAAATCTCTATGCACCAAAACTTAATTTATCCTTAATGGACAGGGTTTGAAAGACTTAACGAATTTCCGGTGCATGCGTGCTATAATTGGGATAAAGCGATTGGGGGAGCTCAATGATAAACCATTTCGAGATAAGTGTGTGCAGAAGTTCTCAGCTGCAGAATGGGATGTGAAATCCGTTCAGTTGTGCTCATTGTGGCAAGAAGAAATAACAAATTCGGAGTGGTATCCTTTTAAAAACATCAGCATTGATGGAAAACTTCAGGTATGTAATCAATCTCTAAAATCTTCTGATGTCACTTGTTATCTTGTCTACTTCCGTTATATCTTCCTAGCTTTCATTCTATCCATAAGAATGGCTGTAAAGAATTTCTTATCTCTTTTTTCTATCACATCCTGGAATTCGAGGAATATAACTCCTGAGAGGTGCAGGAAATAATAATAGATGAAAATGATGAAAAATTAAAAGAGCTGAGACATGAATGGGGCAAGGAAGTATATGACGCTGTAACTACTGCTTTGCTGGAAATAAATGAATACAATGCCAGTGGACGATATCCAGTTTCTGAACTCTGGAATTTCAAAGAAGGAAGGAAAGCTAGCTTGAAGGAGGTTATCGAGTACATCCTAAAACAATGGAAGGCTCTAAAAACGTTTAAGCGGAGAAGATCATAAATGCAAGGTAAGTAATGCACTGCAAAAGTATATTAAAAAAGAGTGCTCCCTTGAGCACCCTTATCAATAGATCCATGTCTTGAATTATTCTTCTAGATAAACAGGATTTAGGGCACTGATATGCCGAATGATCTCTGAGCTATCCAGAGTCTCAAAAGCCTTCTATATATGGGTTATTTTTACCTTGAGAGCCTTTTGATTTTGTCTAGAGTACCCTGTTACATTGTTTAATTTTTCTTTCTGGAGCTTCATGTGCTAGATTCCCTATGCACATTCTGGATTTTGTTTGTACCTGTTGGTGATCTGATGCAGTTATGTATTCTAATTTTGCAGCTTTTGTCAGAATAGAGGAAGACGGTTTATTGAACAATTTTATGCTTAGCTAGATATCCAGAGATAACAGAAGTTGCAAGAGTTGGAAATCAAAAAAAAAGAAAGTTGAGCAGCAATGCAGGGAACTAGAAGAGAAAATGAAGCATCTACATATTAAGAATACTCAAAAGCTTGGTGAATTACAAGTTGATACTCGAAAGCATGTCATTCAAAGTAGTTTTCTTCACTAAATGTCTTTTTGAAGGAAGCATTTGACAAGGTTTGTCCTGATGATCTCAAACTTCTATCTGGTTGTACAGAAGTTTTGAAGTAATTCCCGCTAACACGGTTCAACTCTCGGAAGCTCTTTTTGCAACTAAAGAAAGGTTGAAGGTGTTTATCAGTCTGTCAGTTTGAAGTAGTGGTATCTGTACATATTTTGTTTCTATAAATGAAGGTGTAATGTGGTAGAACAGATCAGTCTCCTTCTAATTTTAATACTGAATATTATTTTGTTGTTTGGGAAACATTTACAGGTACTTTTCTTTAAAGATCTTCTGTTATATATACTTGTTCTGGCATTGGTATTCTAGACCATGATGACTATATATAAACTAAATTGGACTTACATGAATGAATGAATGAATGAATGAATGGGGGTGCTTGTTCAGTAGCCAAAAGGACCCACAGAATTTTATGTAGACCTTTTCCTTAACGGGCCTTGTAGTGATACCCAGGGACAAAAAGGGAATTTCATCTCAATACACACTCTTAAGTATAGACTTGGATGAAGTGAAATATTTGTGAATAACAGAAGCAATTGAGTCTCAGACCTGAAAAGAGATTGACCATACTATAATGTTAAACGGGTATACGTTAAATGAGACCAAGTAGGTGACTTTGGGCAGAGATGGTAAAATTGTTGGAAGTTGAATTCACAACCGAAGTTCAAAAGCCGCCTTTGCATTAACCTGTCTTACTAATAAAAATATATATATGACATACGTAATTGTGATTCCAAGAATAACTATTGGACGAGAACAAGCATATATGCAGAGATATGCTAGCCGTTAGTTTAGGTTACTGAGATACGCTTATTTAGGAACCTAAACAACTTGCTCCAACAACTAGACCAACAATTCATTTATTAATGGAGATTCTGCAAAGATATTGAGGATCAGAACAAGTTTTGTTCTACCCAATATTGATCACGAAAAAAGAAAAAGAAAAGAATAGGGGTTTGTTGTTCTATCCTTGGGATTGTAGGAGTGAGACAAAGCAAGAGAGAGAGAGAGAGAGAGAGAGGCCAAAACTATTTAAAAGCATGTAGATGACAAGATATATATTCATGGGTAGTATTGTATGTTGGTGGGCCACGGGCAACTTGGGATTATAGGTCTACTACTTCAATCCTAAGATGAAGCATCTATATATGGCGTAGCGTGTAGGTCCTACCTGATCTTTTATAGAGAGGCTTATCCCACCGAAAGTAGCATTGGATACGACTGCAATCGCAAATATACTAATCTCTCCTTCTCTCACTCTCTCTCTCTCTTTCAAAAACAGACAAGTTCTTAGAGAGATAATTTGATTGTTCTTTTTGTTTCTCTGTCTCCTGCCTTTGATATGTTAGTTTACGGACAATAGTACTAGTCCCTTTGTACCTCCTGAAAGACAAGATATGATTTTATTTTCGAACTTCTCAAAATTGCTCTTGATTTTGCTTTGTAATATTAGTTACAGTAATGCTAAATTTACCAAATATTTTACGGAAAGTTAATCCACATTGTTAGAAAATTCTGTATGTTTTTCGGCAAGTGTAGTATCATCGTTTTAGTTAAAGATGTAGCCCGACTACTATTTGCTCAAGCCGAGCTGTTTGGGACCTCTTAGAGTACCCACCTAATCTTCAAGGTGATCAGTTTGCACCTCCAATTTTCACTACTAAGTAAGTGGGAATTAATTTTTTGGGTGGCTTCAAGGGAAGTCGAACAGTTCCCACATGCGTAAGTATAGGTGTATCTCGACTGCTTTGCCTATAGGTCCATGTTCGCCCCCTCACGCTCCCCTGTCAATGCCCGAGCCTATTTTGCTTATTGTATAATATATGAAAATATAATTATTATTGTTTTCTTTTAGAAACACTTCCCCGTGAGACACCTAAATGAACAACTTGTCACGCCCAAAAAAAAAAGAATAGACGACTTGAGAGTTGTGAGCAGAGGTCCAGAGGAGAGTGGAAAAGGAATTTCAGGTAATAGGGCAAGTAATATATATATATATATAGTTTAACCAATTCGATTCATTCAAATTTCTAAGTAGTAGTGGGAAAACGAAATTCAGGTTCTCATGATTTCTTTTGACAAAAAGGAAAAGCACTTGCAACTGTTCGAAGCTTTAATAAGTCTTTCTTTCAACTGTTTTCATTTTAAAATGAAGCCTGCTTTAACTGTATTCTGATTAATTAGTTATATTTTGTTTTTATTTTCTTTTCTTTTTAATATTGAACCCGACCTATATAAATACTACTTCTTTAGAGAATGTAAAGTCCGCAGCCAGTACATTCACTGGGTTTTTTTTTTCTTCTTTCTAATACATTGAAGTGAGTCTGCCTTTATTATATAACACTAATTAATTAATTTAATTAAAGAAATAAATTCTAGATTGAGATGCCGTCTGAGACCTTCAAAAAATTTTTAACATCCAACTTATTATACAGTGAGTCTTCTTCTACATAACCCTAACACTAAACTAAACTAAAGATAATGCTACTAGTTCATGTTGTATGCATGCATTGAGACCTATAAGGGCTATAAGTAGTAATGTTTTCCTAAAAGTAAGTTTTTCTTATCTCTTCTATCTTTCACACATCTTTTTTTTTTTTTAATATATATATATTTTCCGTATTAGAACACAATACTTCCAAGTTCCAAACCCCTCATTGTCATATCATATTCTATTCTAAATTCCAATTAAACTTTTACCAAAATTAAGTGGAAATATGAATAATGTCCAATAAAATTTAAGTGAAAGGGAGGCTCCGAAACGTGTGCCCTCTTTACTTATTAAGACAAATCATTCCAGTGCTACTTAGTGATGATAATATAAGATCAGTCACTTGAAGCAAAGGGTGGAAGCCGGCTTCGTAAGTTCGAATCTTTGGCGAGGCTCATTTGAGTTGAGGAGAGATTTTTTTTAAAAAAAAAGAAGGATCAAATTATAGGATCCACACAACAGGTAATCACAAATTATATCAAATTCATATAGAAACTATATTAAAAACGGTAAAGTAGTTAATACAATAAAGCTGCGGGCTACATATTTTTGCAGCCGCCTCAGCAACTAAACCACTCCTTACTTTCATCTTTTTATCATAAACAACCCCAAAGTCAAAAAGTTCTTAAACTTCACCCCCTCTCTCTCTCTCCAAAACAAACTCCCTGTTTCACTCTCTCCTTAACCCCTCAACTTCCTCTTTTGCTTTCACATCCAATGGAAAGACCAAAACAAAAAAAAAAAGTAGAAATCTAAAATGGCGCCAACATTAAAAAAAAAAAATTTAGGCGGGAAAATATATATTGCATTAGACTCTGAAGTTTTTGCCAGAGAAAGTTTGACCGAACTGCCAATTAGCTGGAACAACGTTCCATGAAGTGGAGGTACGGCGATCACTGCCAGTGACTCGGAAGGAGAGAGACTGGCCCACCAACACTGCATTTGATTGCCAGTTCTGTCCCCAGTTACGACTCATGGTCAACCACCCAGTCTTTGTTCCTTTGACCATTACGCGCACGATGTCTCCTGCTCCCGCGACGTTTGATATCAATACCAAGTTAAAGTAACGGAAACCATTGATCGTAAACCTGATCCCTCCACTCTTCCGGCATGGAACCCTAACCAACGAAAAATAAATAAATTAACAAAATGTTAAAAAAAATTACTTTAATAACTTAACGGAGTTCTGTTACACTCGGTGAAATCGGGACCGTGATTTCCGTAACATTTAACTGTTTTTTCTTTTTCTTCGAAGAAAAACGGGTGGTATTTAATGGGCCTTTATGCTTGGGGCCCACCTGGTTTTATTACTGATTTATACCCCGTTAGTAGTACAACTACTAGTGGTCAAATTGGCTCATAACGGACATTTTGGTCATTTAGGAGGATGCACAAAGTGAACAACAAACGGTCTTTTCTGTAGAAAAAGCTACCACCGGAATCTGACGAACATAAAAAAATTATGACGCACAAAGGACTTGTTCGTTAAGAAACAAATTTAAACAGAAGAAGCTCACCTGCGGAAAGCAACGGGGACAATTCCGGCGCGGTATTCGGCGATCTTGAGGAACATAGGCATGGCGAGATCAAAGTGAGGGCGAGGAGGGTTACACCAACCACCATTGTCGTTGGGAAGAGCGTAGTTGGGTGGGCAGAAATTGGTGGCTGTGATTAAGATGGAAGGGCTACCGGAATGACACCATTTAGGGTCATCGGCACATTTGATTTCGAAACAGGCACCGCAACTGAGACCACTGTTGAACAGAGCAGTGCTCAATGCTGCTGTATTTACGCCGTAGCCTTGGCTGTAAAGGTTACCGTATCCGCAAGCTCCGCCTGCACAAAGAAAGAGGAAGTAATTTGAGTTGGATTTAACTTTGCATTCTTGAGTGAAAAGCAAGGAAATACAGGGCTAGATAAATATGTTTGTATATTGTGCTTGGTCACAAAATGCGGACATGGGTTTACTTTTACGAAAGAGAGTACCAAATGCAGCTTTTCCTGCTTGAATTGCAGAAACTGCTTCGTATTTTGGTAAATTAGTTCTGAAAAACAGAATTTCCTGAGCTCGTTCAGGCAATGCAGACTCTTAATGGGTTCAGTACTCGCAAACCCTAAAAAAACAGAGCAATCTACGGCTCAGAGAGTCTGTAACGCTCGCCCAGAAAAAGAAGACGGAAGGAAGTGTTTTTTCTAGAGAAAGGCGACACAAGAACTTTTACTTGCAGAGTAAATCACAACGACAAATCCCTGAGCTATGTTTCTAAAAAATTTGTAAGATAAACAGAAAAAACAGGGGACCATAAAATCTGACCCATACAGGGGAAATGCAGTGACAAAAGGGAAAAAATATTTAGGATGACAATTAACTCCGTTACATACCCATAGTTCCAGAGGCATCGCTTCCTCCATAGAAAGTGGCGTGGGCACTCTGCCAGGCACCGCCGGTATAGACGCCGGGGATTTTGGCGTCAACCAGTGTCAAAAATGAGATAAGAGAAACAATGCAAAACACAGTCAAATTAGCCATCTCTGTATCTAAAAGCTTAAAGACTAGAGAGAGAAAGACGGAAAACGAGTTTAGAGGAGGGAGGGAGGGAGGCTGATTGGTGAGGGTAAAGAGTGAGGAAGGTGGGAGTACTTATGGAGGATTTGTGGGGGGACGTGTCACAGAGCAGGGGACTAAATTATGACACCGTAATTAATGCTAGTGTGACAGTGTTTTTTTTTTTTTTTTTTTACATAATTTTGATTTACTTAGTTGGACCAAATTACCCTTAGAATTATTCTCATTTCTTTCTCTCTCTTCCTTGTATTTTTGAGAAAGATAAGGGAGGTATCCAGGGAAATACAAAGATAGAAGAAGAGACAAAAAGGTCGATCTTCTAAAAACTGCTTTGCTTCAATTGCAAGTTGTGCCGTAAACAACGGCTGTAATTTAACGATTTCTTTTAAGAGATGGAGGGAATCAAAGAAGTAAGCCCGCCGAATTGAAGGACTCTCTCTCCGTCTCTCTGAACCAAAGCCATCTCCTATCCTCTCCTCTCCCCTCCTCTTCGTTCTAATTAAAGATGGGACCCGCCCTCCGTATTCATCGGTCCACGTATCGCGCTGGACTTTAACCGTACTGTGGGACCCATCTCGAGCCTCACGCGCACCCCCCTCGGCCATCACCCAACTTCTTACCAGAATTTAGCTCCCCACCTCAACTTTTGCTTTTCAATTAAAAAAAATATATATATAATTCAATTTTATGGTGTAACTGAGGTGGTCACGAATTGAATCAGCTGCAAATTCCTTAGATACATGAGGAGGGTTTAAAGGGATCGGTTCCGGTTCGGCTGCCAAGCAACCTACGTTCAGAATTTGTAAGGATTCACAGTTTTCATAGGTGTTTACTTGGGGTGATTTGTTTTTTTTTTTGCCGCTAAAAAATATTTTTGTTTTTCACTAATAACTAATAGTAATTAGTTGTAAATCTTTAATTTTTATTTTTAAACTCGTGGTAGTAAGTATTTTATGTGAACCTACTACTAATTAATACTCTAAATCGTTTGAGTCTGATTTAAAGTTGACTCGGTTTGATAGACCATCCTGATTAGAGGTTTCAATAGTTTTTATTTATATGAGAATCAGATAAATTCGAAACCTGATGATTTTAGTACATGTAGGCTGTGTCTATAACCAGTTCGAATCCAGGTATTTTTGTATTTTATAGAATCCGAACCAAAAATACCCAAAATCAGTTGACAAACATTGATTTTCTGTTATCATTTAGCTCCTAAGACTAATGCTACTCAACCCACCAAAATCATCCCAATTAGTTTTCCAAACTCAACTGCCAGCATATTGGCCGACTTAAAATGCTGCCATGTGAGCAGGGAAGCAAGTTGGGACGATTTTGATGGGCTGAATAGCATTTTCTGACTCCTAATATAGTTTGTAAGCATTAGGTGTACGGAAATTGAAACCGAAGTTCCTAAGAAATGACTGGAGCCAACACATCTATTTGAATATTATACAAGGTTTCAATTTCAATTACTTCTAATCAAGATGCAAAACACAACGATATGCTCAACAACGAGTAAAAGGCATTTCTAGTGGGAGTGTGAAAATTGTTTGATCAAGCACTTTTCATAATCTATTGGAGCCTCTTAAACCCTAAAAATTGATCCCAATCCACTATTTTAGGGCAAGTGTTATGGACACCTTAAACAATCAAAAGAAGCATTTTTTGAGGATAGGGCAAGTACCATGGACGCCCCAAACAACCAAAACCCTCCCTCCGGCCCTAGGTTTGGGGCGGGAGCAAGGGGTTTGAGGGAGGAGGCACATATTGTGGCGTGCGGCACAATCTGTGCCGCACGGCACAATCTCTGCCGTATTCGTGTGAGAGAAATAAATTAAGTTTAATTAATCAAAATAAAAAACTAAAAGAAAAAACAAATCAGTGATTTGTGATTTTGATTCCTCCTACTCTACTTTCTCTCTCTACCCTACTTTCTCTCTCTACTGATCTGTATGTAGTCTACTTTTTTTTCTTATTTATTTCTCTCTCTAGCTAGTTGCAGTTGAAGTTGCAGCAGAAAGTGGGCATGCAGTAGTGGATCGTACTTTGTATATATATATATAGTTTGAATTTTGAAATCCAAACACAACTCTACTCAACTCTATTTATGAAGCCACGACAGAATCTGTGCCATACGGTACTGATTGTGCCGTGCGGCACAATTTGTGCCGTATGGCACTAAGTGTGCCGCCCCTATATATTTTTCCATGAAACTTGAACTCCCTCAATCCCTTAAACCCTTACCCCAAATAACCTAAATAAGGGTTTACCATGGCACCATAGTGGAGGGTGTGATTGGATTAGTAATGCACAATATTTAATTCATAAATATTAGGAAAGCTGTTTTTCTCTCATACTTTTCTATTTTTTCTCCTTAAACAAAGGAGCACAACATATCTCAACTGATTTTTTCTCTCTCTCTTCTTTTTTCTCTTTTTTTTGTTTCTTCACCCATTTTTAGAGAATCTCCACTAGAGCAAAACACCTTCTTATCATGGATTTTTCATTTTTTGGGATCTATTTTTAGATTTTCCACTAGAATTGCCAATCTTATGTTGAATTAGACTTTTCTTTCATTATTAGCAATATACTAGTTTTCCACCAAATCCGTAGTCCCTACAAAATCTCTACTTAAAATTCTCCGTCCAAACAAACCATTAACAATTTGGTATCATAAACTGCTTCATGTCTAGTTTTTTAGTCATAGCGATGGGCGCGACCTATAGGCCGGATAATGACGCATTGGCACTGTATTGGATATATTGTTATTATATCATTGCATAAAATACAAGTGGGTGGAGCCACCTACAAAAATATGGTTATAATTGGGTATATGTATATGGAGATGATCGTTATAGAATGTTACTATTCTAAGTTAAATTCTTAGACTTTTCACTTATTAGACCCGATTGTTTTTTTACCACTAATTAGTGGCAGGTGCCACAAAATAACTTTTATTTTTAATCACTAATTAGTGGCAGTAAAAAGTAAATTTTTAATTTTGGGCCTTAATCCCATTAAGTAGGAGTAAGTGATTGGAAACAGCTTAATTTCATTTAATGAGTTTGAAGCCCAAAATTAAAGGTTTACTTCTAACTACCAATAGTTAGTAGTGAAAAATAAAAACTATTTTGTGTGGGTCTGCCACTAATTAGTAGCAAAAAAACAAACAGGCTATTAGTCACCAATGGCTTTTAAAGTGTGTTAGTTAGGCTTAACAAAAACTAAGTCATACTAAGAACTTATGTTACTTCGTTTGATTTACTACAATGGTGTGTACTCACGTACCATTTAAAACCAATATTGGTCGGTTCCAAGTGAAGTTAGTCAATTTGAATTGAAATCTACTAATTTTTTAAAACGAATATAATAAGTTAGTGGTTAATTATTAACATGTTAAAGTGTAAGTAGATTTCAAAGTTCTATAGTGGCTCTTATTCTTATCACTGGTTTTTTAAAACGAATATAACAAGTCAGTGGTTAATTATTAACATGTTAAGAGACAATTTAGAGAGAAGTAGTCGAAAAAAAAACTAAGCATATATTAGGTTAGTGGTTTTGGATCATAAATATCTGATTGACGTATAAACATGTACACATTTTAGGAATCAGAATAACTCTTTAGGGTTCCAACTAGCTTTGGATGCACAAAGAATTATTAAAAAGCAAGCTAAGACATTTTGGTGGGGGCGGCTGAGATGAAGAGGAGAGGAATAGGGAGGGAGGGGGGGTGGATGCGTGATGCGCTGCAGTCACATCGGTGACGCCACCATGTCCCATGTGCATGTGCCCCTATCTATTTCATGATTCTATCTATCCATCTCCCCTCCTTCCCTCCCTCCGTTGTCACTTAAAAACGCAAAAATGCAAGAAGGGACTCAAAGAGAAACAAAAGCCACCCTCCCACATCCCCATGTGAATCGAATAATTGAATTTGTTGCCTCCCAATCCAAACAAACCCACCGCCATGTGCCCTCACTAATTATTTCTTTTTCTCTTTTATTTTTTATTTATTTATGTACTTTTAGTATTTTATCGATTTTTAATTTAATAATTTATTTTTATAATATTTTTAAAGTTTAAATATTAAGATTTAATCAACTAATTTAAGAAATAAAAAGGTATTTGATGTTGCTATATAACTGTTCTTATGGATTTTTCAGTTGGAGTTTGTTAATTAAAATATATTTAGTTATTTTTTCTGATCACTAATTATTTTTTATTTTTTGAAACCGGTAGTGCTAGGGCTACCGAAATCCCTACCGAATTTGCTACAGCAGGCACATTTCACGGTGAGATTCATAACACTTTAGGATGGGATGCGAAATACGAGGAGATGCAAATCACTTTGACCGTTGGATGCTTGAGTGGTAGCAAATTCTNGCATGAGAAAGAGTTTGACGCTTCCACCCAGAGAGTTTTGTTGCAAATTTCTTAAGAAGGAAATCAAAAGACCTGTTAACATGCTTAGGCTGCAATAAAAAATTCCCAAGATACTTGTCAGTACTGTACATCTCCTTAACACCTAGAGAATTTGCAATGAATTGCTTAGAGGCAGGAGGAGTGGCTTTGCTGAAGTAAATAGAAGACTTGTGGAAATTAATTAGTTGGCCTGACCAGCTTGAGTAAAGGGCAAGAAGCTGTTTTAGATTGTCAACAGAACAAACATTAACCTTTCCAAAGAAAAAGAGATCATCAGCATATAGAAGATGGGAAATGGTTGGTGCAAAACTATTCAGACGAACCCCAAAATAGAGATTAGTCCTCTCATAGTTCTTAACAAGCCTAGTCAAAGTCTCAGAGCAGATGATAAACAAAAAGGGTGAGAGTGGGCAGCCCTGTCTCAACCCCCTTCCACCTAGAAAAAAACCTTGGGGACAACCATTAACGAGTATCGAAAAGGAAGTAGAGGACACACAAAGCATTATCAGATCTAAAATTTTTCCCCTAAAACCAAAATTGAGAAGAACATGACGCAGGAAATCCCAATTAATCCTATCATACGCTTTAGCCATATCTATCTTCAATGCAAAATAACCATCTTTAGACATGGATTTATTCATAAAATGAAGTAGTTCCTGAGCAATAATAACATTATCACTGATCTGTCTATGAGGCACAAATGCATTTTGCTCAGAGGAGATAAGGTCACACAAGAAAGGCCTAAGTCGCTTTGTAATCAGTTTTGTAACAATCTTATAAAGAACATTACAAAGAGAAATCGGTCTGAAATCTACAGGATTAGACGGATTTTGACACTTAGGAATCAGAGCTAAGTAGGTATGATTGAACATGGATGGAAAAGATATAGAAGAAAAAATATTTTGAATTTGTAACGTTACCTCTTCGCCAACAGTCGACCAACATCTCTTAAAAAATAAGGCTGAATAACCATCGGGTCCTGGTGCTTTAAAAGAGCCCATATCCTTGAGAGTATCAAGAATTTCATCTCTGGTTGGAATCTTACCCAGTAAATCATTGGTTCTCTGATCAATAGGATGAGAGGTAATGTTGAAAGTAGGGGGAATGTGTGCAACTGGTTCAGCAGAAAAGGCTTTGGTAAAATGAGCCGTGAGGCAGTTAGAGATAAGCTTAGGATTAGAAGTCCATGAGCCATTATCAAGTCGCAAGCTATGAATATGATTTTTCCTCCGTCTATTTAAAACAGAAATGTGGAAGAATTTGGTGTTTCTGTCACCCTCCCTTATCCAAGTGTTTCTGGCACGTTGCCGCCAAAACACCTCTTCCATCTTCAGAAGTGTGTCTAACTCTGAGGCAAGGTCTGCTTCCTCACGAAGAGAATCAAGTGTAGGTGTACGGGATTGGGCATTCAGTAAATTAGCTTTAATTTCTGAGATTTTGTTGAACAAGTGTCCCACCTTAATCTTACACCATTTCTGTAATAAAAGAGAGCAAGAATGTAACTTTGAACTACATACGCCATGTTGGGCATCCCAAAATTGCTTGAAATCAGATTGAAAATCAGCATGATGTAACCAGGCAGCTTCAAAACGGAAAGGAGGTTTGCCTAACCATCTACATCTTTGAGTATTTAGGAGAATGGGCGCATGGTCACTACGAATTCTAGGAAGATGGCAAACAGCAGCCCGCGGAAACAAAAGACGCCAAGATGTGGAGACTAGAGCACGATCAAGCCGTTCATAAATTGTGAACCCGGAAGCTCTCTTATTTTTCAAAATTTTGTTATCTATTTTGCATCACTTATTAGTCACACATTTTGACTTTTTTTTTTTTTTTGGGCGTCTCACTTTCCATCCTTATCCCATTTCTATTTCTTTTGTTGTCTTTGTCTTCAATTTTTTTTTTTGGGGGTTTAAGATAAAGAGTTATTAAACAATGGAGTTATCATCAACCATTATTCATAGACCTTACTGTGATCCCACAATCGTAACCGTCGAAAAACTAAAAAGTTTGATAAGAATAAATATTTAGGGTTCAGATTGATAAATCAGCAGAGAATTGTGTACGTTTTTTGTGTTTAAAGTCTCTCTCTCTCTCTCATACATTGATGAGCTGAGGAGAGTAACGGTTAGAGGTGGGGTCGTTGGTGCATGTAATGTGGGTCAAAAGGAGCTTAAAAAAGGTGTATCAACCACCGATCAACCGGATCTAGCGGATCAAACACGTCACCCCTTATACAACTGTACTTCAACAATACCCACCAACCTTATGTGGGTCATCAACCCATGCCAAGGCATGTGACCGTGCCACCAACTAAGACTAGACTTCACTTCACTTCACTTCACTTCATCACTTACATTGTCTAGAAACAAAATCAAAAAGAAAAGAGAAGAAGAAGAAGAGAGAGCGGTTGTGATTCCTCATCTTCTTTCCTTCATTTTTTTTTTTTTTTGGGATAAATAATCAAAATCTACTGTTTATAATATTCTTTGATTTGAATTCTAGGGTTTTATGGATGGCACCACCAACTCCAACTAGGGGTTGTTTTAACATTAATAAAGGCTTTTGACTTTGTATGTATGAACTTTTTTGGGGATCCTAAAGCACATGGATTCAATGATGTGTGTGAAAGGGTCATCCAACCCTTGAATCTAGGGTTTTGAAGTGTAAGGAACTGTACTTTATTAGCCTTATCAAAGATCAGAGTCATCAGACTGCTACTTGTGGAGCATCCAGATGTTTTATAAAAAGAAAAGCCTTTTGCAAAAACATCCTCACTTTCTAGCTAATTTGACATATCTTCACATGTTTTGTCACTTAGGCTCTGTTTGATATTGTTTTGGAGCGCTAGCTGGATAAATTATACAAAATAAGTCACATTAAGCACCTTAGAAAAACTCGAACCAAAATCTTCTACTAAGGAAGTAAGGGTAACAACCATCGAAACAACCCTACAATTCATGGCTAAAGTCATTGAAGCAAGTTATAAGGATTATGTCTAATATTTTAGAATACTAGAGGAACATATCAAATTAATCATAAATAGGGGTTGTATATATGTGAATTCATGTATTAGAATATGGGGTGGTTACAACTCCCACCCCAACCCCATAATACCTGTGTTCTTAGGGTTTTTTCTGGGATTTTTTTAGTTGGTTAGGTTAGTGCTTTTGATCTCATTTCAAGGTACTAGGGTTTTAAATTTTCAATTAGTCCCCACTAAATCTACTAATCTAGGGTTTTTTTAAAAAAAATTTCTATGAGCTTTGACCAAAGACAGTGAATTTGTTTATCAATTTTTCATTTTTCTTTTTTGAAGGGTATATTGGTTCTCTTCGAAAGGACGGTACTTACTAGTCTTACAAGATTCCTTCTTTCCGTACCTCACCAAAATTATATTTAATTTCTTGTTGAACACCTTTTTTAATTTCTAAACAAAAGTTTAGAATTCTGGACGAGACTGATCGATTGACTGACGAGTCCTGTAAGTAGATTACCAATCTATCCTTGGAGTTAACCACCGTGTTTAGGGTATAGTTAGTAATTTCCCATCAAATTATTCGTCTTGTTCACCTAATTATCCGTGATTAACGGAAACTAGAACCAGGTCTTTACTGCCAATATCAAAATTATTGTACAATGACGCAGCTAAAATTAGAGGCAGAAATGAACAAGCGGGGTTCACATGTTGATAAGACCGGTTTCGCGTAACTGACGGTGCAATCATGAGGTATCTTATTAACTAATTAAAACTAAAAGGTCAATCCAAATTATTATTATTATTATTATTATTATTTTGTTGATCAGAAAAGTTATCCAAATTATCTGAACCATCTGATGTACAGACTTTTTTTAATTTTTAATTTTTAACCATATATATTTTCTATGTTCATCAAGGGAATAGTCAACTATTTAAAAAAGGACCTGGAATAGTCAACAGATTGATTTTTTTTATAAAAAGGAAAAGAATAATAGGGTGCTGCATTTACACGTTAGAAGGGACGTAAAGATGCCATACAATTGAAGATAATTCGATATCTTATTAGCAAGTTGTACGTAAACTCTTGTATAATTAAGAATGTGTCCTTGTATTCGGTTTGAATTAATATAATCCGCATTATTATCAACAATGAGGAGTCCTTTTGAATAATTTTAAACTATGCATAGCCTTTCAACATTTTTAATATATGATCGAGTACTTTGTGTGCTTGTGATGTGTTGATTGGAGCTTTGTTTAGATGTTTTGATCTTTCAGAAAATATTATGTTCATTTATGATTTTTTTGGAAGAGAGATTTTAAGTAGAAATTTTGTGAAAATACAAAATTTAGTGGAAAATTAGTTATCCCCCATCCAAATAAATCATTAGATGATGAAACGCTTCTTGAAGATCAGGTCTCCTAGATGCATGAGACACCTATCTCATCATCATCATTAGATTACTATGGGAAATTATAAGAAACACATTGTTGTTGATGCTTGGAAGACCCATTTCTCCCAATTAGTACAAACCAAATTTATTATAAGACCACCAAATTTCTACCCCGTGAGTGTCAACAAGTCAATTCCGGTTCGGTTATTTAGCTACCCAAAATCGGAACCGGTAGAACAAATCGATTCTGGTTCCGATATCAAAGTTCTCAAAGTAAAGAAAATATATATGCTCGAGTTTAAATTTGTTTGGTTTTAAATTCAATAACACTTTTTGATACGTACGACGCATCTGATGCCCTTACTTATTCCATATTTATTTTCTTTCATACTTATTGCATTTGACGTAGTAGTAGTAGTAGATATAAAGTAAAGATTCATATAATAATACCAAACAAAGTCTGAGAACCATCAACCATGTATTAAAATTGGACCATTTAATTGATTCCTCTTTGCTTGTCAATAAATCAAACAAAAGTTATAGCAAAACACTAAAACACCTCTAGCTTAGTTTAGTTGGTTGATCACTCAGTTTTATTGTAGAATAGAGAGGTTGTGGGTTTAGGGTTCAAAATTTGAGAGGTTGTAGGTTCAAAATCTACAATAAACTAATTTTAAAATGACTTCTTTGAGCAATGCTACCCAACCTCCAAAATAAGTAACCTGGTAATTTAGGTATTTCATGATGCGACTGCATCTTGGAGTTGATCAGTAGCGTGTTTCTCCTTAATTTACATAATATGCTCTCTCTAAATATATATATATATAGATTTGGGGACCATCTACTATCTATCTAAATCATACCTCCTGAATTAATTTGATGAAACCCTAAAATTTTAAGCAATGCTTAGAAAGTATGAAGCTAATTAATACAGAAGTTTCTCAAGAAAGCAAACAATTAAATGTGGAGCCAGGCATATATATTCATCTTTGAATAACCCATGGACTCACACAACACAATCATATCCAATTTTTTCCCTGTTTTTGCATCAATCTTTTCCTTGTATATAGGAGAATATATATATATATACTCAACCCGAGAGCAGTGGGACCGACCTCACTCTAAAACATACCTACTCATATTGTCCTCCTACAACGACTACTCATGGAAATTGAAGCGTGAAGATTTGGAGCATAACTGCCGCATCAACTAACCTTAACTGCACAACTTTCATAATACTACGTGCCCTTATTAGTCTAGTGGGGGAGGAAATGATTCAAATGAATTTGGGGGTTTTTTTTTTCCCCTCGCATCTCTTCATTACATATTTTTTTAATAGTAATTTATGTTGGTATAAATTGGCTAGGCCAACTGATTTTGCAGGGTATGTCTTAACTGCCAAAGGAAGAAGATGAAGAGCGAATTAATTCCTTAGCTCTAAATTAAAGTTTTGATGTAATTGCAGTAAAAATCGTTGTACCGTACTCAGCAACAAACTTTTTTTATTTTTTATCAGAACTCAGCAACCAACTCATTCAGAGACTGGACCTCATGACAGTTAAATTTATCGGGTAAATTAATAAATCTCTTTTTTTAGACAGTGTCCTTTTCTTCACATGGCATTAATTAATTTCTCTGAAGCCTGAAGGAGTTGGTTTTGCAAACTAACTCCTGGGAGGAGCAAAAGATTTCAACTCTCAAAAAGAATTGGAGTTCATTTGAGCATAGAGATAACATCCCGGGAGTTGGGTTGCAAACCTAGTGTTGAATCCAAGTTCTCCTCTTAAAATTAAAAAAAATAAATAAATAAAATTAATACCTCCACAAGTTCCTATTAGAGTTGGCAACGAGTCAAAGTTAAGGTCTACCCTGTCAGAGTTGGCGTATCAGAAATACTTCACCCTACACTTGACTTTTTTTTTTTTTTTTTGAAACGAGTCAGTTTTCTCAACACCAACCTAGACTAGTTTGACCTTAACCCTAGTAAGGTTGATGGGTCATGGGTCATATTCGGACAACACTAACCCTTATAGGTTTGGCAACGTGATTGTAACAAATTAGGGGCAGCCCACAAGCAGGATCAGCTTTTGCCAAGCCTAATTCTAATACTTCATGACCAAAGTGTGTTCCTCCATCAACTTTTGAACGTCAAATTTTTCAATAATATTAGAAGTTTTAAAATGGACTAATTTTGGATTAGGAGATCCTCAACAGAACCACCCGACACCCAATGGATCATCTCTCTGTCGGCACTAGGCACCAAAAGCCATTTTACAAAGTACAAAATGTTTACTTAAGGCGATCTACAAGGATGCTAACTTTTTATATTTTATTTTGAAGCTATCAACCGTACCAATTAGAAGGTTTGAGTTGGTGGTGCGACCGATTAGCTCCGCAAAGTAAAAACTACTTGGCCAGCTCTGTCTCTGCTGTGCGACACTTAGACACACTATATGATACAGATTACAGAGACAGAGCTCTGTATTGAAAAGTTGCTGATAAAAAAACGACAACATAATTTCGCGTTTTCTGACACTTTTCAGGCCTGCTTGAGTTACCCCATTAAGGTGGGGCCTCTCTGTATTGAGAAACTAGATCGTCTCATTGATTTGGTCTCACAATCCATTTTTCATGGGCTGCGTTGGATTGATGGGGACTTTACTTGGAAGCTTGAGATCATTGTGAACCGTAATTCTTATCATTAGCATTCGAAAATTGAGAAAAAGATATAACCAAGTGAACTCCAGTAAAAGCGCAGGTGCGATCACCTTTTCGATGAAACCCAAAACCAACTTCTACTTAAATGGGATCATCCAACGGCCATTTACAAATCTGCAAGTTCTGTAAGAGTTTCTTGCAAGCACTCAAAAGAAAGTCAATGGTGCCATCATTTGAACAAATGCCAAATTTATTTCATTCAAAAGAATGCGGGTGATAAAACATGTATCCCTCTGGGAAAAAAAAAATTAACTGAAAAGGAACCAGAGCCTGTGTTGTTAATACATGGTGGTAACACCACAAAACTCAAAATAGATTACTAGGAGCAGGGCATTTTACCAACACATTTCTCTTGAAGGTTCAGATGAACCGAGTAACCTCTAATGGTCCGAGACTCGAAATGTCATCTGCCTGAGTACTCCCACTAGGGTGCATGACCTGAAAAAAAGGTATGTGGAATCCTAAGACATTCATTTATTTACTACTATACTACTACTTCATGAAATAGAAGAGATTAATCACCAAATGATCGTAAATTACCAATTTATGTGTGCAAGCAAATACATGTGAGATCACTTGTATATATATAAAAAAATACATGTGAATATAATCAAAATGAGATCATGTTTTTGGAGCATGTGAAAGCATTGCAAGCTCAATGGGCTTACCCGGTGCACTATTCATCTTATCCAGGAGCAGTAGTGGGGTTTTGCAGTATATAATTAAAAGAACTTGACCATGCCACGACCCTCCACGCTGAGCTTCGCTGCTTGAAGCATCTTCTTCTTCGGTGCTTTCAATTGTTGCAACTTCTTATTCATCTGTGTGGATAATACAACAAAACTCTTTCAGATACAATAGAAGATCTGATCTTAGATTAACAACTGCCCAAAGCTCAATTAGTTGATCCCTCCCCCACCCCCTACCCAACACACACACACCACCACCACCACCACGAGGACTTAGGCTTCAGGTAAAGTTTGATAAGGTCGATAAATAATAGTGTCTGTCAATAATAGTTCAATACTATACTTAATTATTAGAATTTGATTGACAACAAACATTGCAGGATTCTGATTCTTCAACCCTCCAGAGGTAAGGAAGAAATACTAACCTTCAGCCTGCGCTGATCATGTACAACTTGTTTAGCTCGGGCTCTAATTTCATCTGGATCTATTTTTGACTGCGGACGCACCAAAAAGTCCAATGGCAGAGCTTCCGGCCTAGAAGCATGTAGCCTGGAAGATGATTCGCCTGACTTTCGCTCCCTACATGGCAGAAAACCTTAATCAGCAATGACCACATGAAAGTTATGATTATAATGCAATTGATCATCAGAATGATAAACCTATGTACTTTGAACAATATCTTACTGTGAAAATTCAGATAAATCAAGATCATCATCTCCTCTAGAGTTCAGTGTTGCAGCTTTATTTACTGGCCTACGCAATGCAAAACAATATTTCAAGTTAGAAGTAAAATAGCTAAAATTTCTGAAGCACAAGAAGCGGGTCAAAACATTTGCTATCTTCTGAATAAATACTTTTTCACTGGTGGTCTCCTGTAGGGAGCTCTTTCATCATCAATGCTTTTCATATCCTCAAACCGTGTGCTCTTATTGAATATTGGTCGACTCTGCATATTTTGTTTACAATTAGTAGCCAATCTCTATTTAAATAAATAAAAGCACAAAAACAGATCCTGAGTATAAATCATCCAAAAGATGAGAATTCATCCTAGGAGTAAAACAGTACCCCTTAGAAATAATCAACATAGCCTTATCCAAACTAATCCAATAAGGCTAGATCCCCATAAAAGTTTTGAAACATAAGACAGTTTATGCTTGAATGAATACAGAATAAGATGAAACAGAACAGATCTTAATGGTGAATTGGTACAACGGGTTCTACCAGCTAGCATGGTGCCACAATGCCACTGACAAACTACCCCACGATATACATTTCCTCAGGATATATTCAGACTATTGCTCAGCAAGGTTTGTACAAGATTTAAAAGTTTGTGCTCTTACCCATTTATCAACCAAATCCTTAGCAAGTCTTCTATTGGCTGTTGTCTCTTCGTCAGATCTCGACAAAAACATTATGACCTGTCAAGAGAAAACACGTTAAGTCCACCTAAACTTCTATACTGCAAAGGTTTGAAAAGCTTCATAAGATGATCAAAACCTTTCCAAGACCACTCTTTTTGAGCTGCTCCCTCCTATCATATTGCTCTAGATCAATTGGAAACTGCAAAATAGAAACATTGGTACTTTATAAACTATCAAGTTTGAGTACAAACAATCATTACTACAAAATAGAAATGAAACAGAAATAATCATCGCACATACATCAGTCAATATCTTCAATATTGCACTTCGGATATTTATGTTAGGTAAGCTTCCATCTGGAAGGGGTTCGAGCCAATTCTTTAGAAGCGTTAGGACCCCATGATCTAAGAACTCTAGTTGAAGCTGTTTCCTGTAAGCGTAACAATTGAAGTGAGGGACAACAAATTAGTTACTACACCTAAGTTATCTAGATAACAAGCAGTCATCTTACTTCGACAGAACCTCAGTCAGAAGAGGCAGCTTCTTGAGTTTATTAACGGCAGGTTTAGACTGTCTGTTCAGTTCTGCATCTTCTTCAGCCGTAACTTCAAGCTCGGCCATAAGATGCTCAACTAACAAAGCAATTTCTGCAGCTGACTTCTCAGTTTTCTTCTTTTTCTTACCCCCCTTGAAGAGCTCTTTTATTTCATCATCTTCTTCACCCTCTTCTGCCTGGCAGAATGAGATGCAGTTTAACAGGTTACCCAGAACTTGCAAGACAATCATTTGAAGAAACAAAATAATCGGAGCCAAGTTTAAGTATAAAATATGCAATAAATCATTAATAGGCATGTTCACATGCAATCCACTTCCTACTCTACTATGAACATTAGATGTACAAATAAAGGATAAATTGCTAACCTGAGGAGCATCACCAGCAAATCCTGGTTCGTTGTCACTACCATACCGGTCTGAAGGATCCACACCAGTATCATCTATGAAGTTATCGTCATCCATAGTCCTGACACCCTCTTGGTCATCCTACACCATTCACATAAGAGAAATCGGAAGAGGTTTACATAGTTTCTTAAAATTTTAGACTTCTCTAGAAATCTTGAATAACTTGGCTTCACGTTAATTATTTTCTATTTTCTTAGACCAATTAAAAATTAAGGCAGAAGACCACAGGAGTTCATATTCTCGATTGCTCAATCCAAACTGCAAAATGGTTGAAATTAAGGGGAAAAAAACCTCGTTTTACTGGTTTCATGGTATTCATGAATTCTGGCTTTTAGACTTGCAATATAATGAGTTCCAGTGGTAAATTTCAATCTTCAAAGTGATTGAAAGTTAAGGCAAAAGAACACATGAGTGCATATTCTCAATTGCGCAATCTAAACTGCAAAGCAATTGAAAATTAAGGGAAAAAACAGTGTTTTACTGGTGTCATGGTATTCATACATTATGGCACTTAGACTTGCAAAATAAATAGTTCCAATCGTAAATTTCAATATTCTGGAAACTGGAGATTTACCAAAGAAATAGAACATGAAGAAATCATCAAATTTTGATACCTCTGAATCTCCCCCAGCGATCGTATCCCACAATTCTTTCATCTCTGGATCGGCTCCATGATCCTTCGATCTCCCAGAACTTCCAGCCTTGGAACTAAATTTAGATACTCCTTTCCCAAGTCTTCGATCCGATTTCTGCTTCTTATTTTCTTTCTTCCCACTCCCACCTTCCTTCGAACCCTTCCTCTTGTTCGAGTACGTCTCATTGTCCGAATCATCCCTAACAAAATTCATTATATCATCTCCGGCGTCAAAATCCTCCTTCGTACTCTTCTTTATAAGCCTCTTCCTCGGCTTAGCTTTCCCGGAATCGTAATCGTGGACAGGAGTCGGTGATCTTTCTCGCCTCCAATCCTCATCTAGATCTTCCGGTTCCCCGTCGAATGGCATGTCGTCGGGGTCCATCAATGGCTCACCGTCCTCGTCCCGGTACCTGATAATACAAATAACAATCGAATCTCAAAAACGAAAAATACAGTACAAAAAACGAAAACCCTAATCTTATTTGGGGAAACTGAAAATTGGGGAAAATCTGAAATCGCTTACGGATCGTTTTCGTATCCCATGTTGAAACTGCTGCCGCTGCTGCTGCTGCTGCTGAAATCGAAGATGAAAGAGAAATCGAAGAATCACTTTATAGGTAGATCTAAGACTAAGGTAAAGCAACCTCTACGACAGAGAGGACGAGAGGGATTAAAAATGGGAACTAATAAGAAAATTAGGGTTTCTAAGTTCTATCGATTGATTGAATCGGATGTAAAAACTCGAACTTTTTTTTTGGCGTTTAAGATACGCGCGTCGTCGACTCGCTGTTCAGTCTTTGTTTAATTTTTGCCTTTCCGCGCAGATGGTAACTTGAACTTGATACACAGATACAGAAGTATTCTTAATCTGTTTAGATGGCCTTGCATGATTGGGCTACCGCCCAGTATAATAGTTTTGGGCCCATAAGTAATATGGCCAAGCCTTGTTAATAAGTTTGTGTTTTTGCGAATTGAAGAGCGTTGAGGGCCTGAGGCCCTTGAGGGTTCGATTACTCCTAGTCGTTAGCGGTTGATCCTTCATTGCTCGAAAGGTTAGTAGCTTTTTGTTGGGTCCATACAGAGTTGATTCAAATGCTACTAGTACTCTCAATTGTGTAGATCATCGTCTCTGAAAATCACATACAAAGAACCATAATACAAACACGAGCCAATAACACGCCAAGCAAGCATAAAAAATTACATGGAAAGAGCTTTTAACTAATCACCATAACATGACTCAAATCCAATACCTCCCCTCAGAATTAGGGGTGTCAATGGGCCGGTTCTAGTTCGGTTATTAAACTACTTGGAACCGAAACCTACTATTTCGATTCTTATCGATTCCGATTCTTGTTGATTTTGGTTCTCAAATAGATGGAACTATAATCATAATAATTTGTTATGATACTAGTCGGTTCTTGGGTATTTCGGTTCATATTTTCAAATATTAATTTTTTATATGTAAAAATGTTACAAATAATTAAAAATCAATGGAAAAAGCCAATATTAATGAGACGGTTATGGTTCTTACAGGTTATCAAAGTACTAAGAACCGTAACCATTATAATACTAATAAAGGAATTTCGGTTCCTAACGATTCCGAGTTGTTACTATCATTTCTTAGAAGTGCTAAACTAGAACCGAAAAAATAGATTCGATATCAGTTCGGTTCTCCAGTAAAGGAGTACTCATTAACACCCTTACCCGTAAGGGAGGGGTAACAACCTTTGAGGAAACCCTTAGTTGTTAACTTCTTTTTATTAACTAATTGTATTTTTTTAATTTTATTTATATATTTTTATGGGGTTATCCTTTGTCCCTTCACTCACTACTTGTTAGTTATGACTGGGCTTTCTGTTGGTACGGTACCCTAGCAGGCGAGTTTCGACAATTAGATTAGGAATGATGCAAGTTGGAAGGCAGGGTTCTACGCGCCCCATGCTACTCAGATCAGAGTGTAAGCTAACGATGCTTTCGAGTTTCGACTACTAGACTCTCACCATCTAGAGCCCAACTGCTTCTCATGGAAATGCAGCGACCTGCATTATTATTTTGGCAATACGACCAACTTTTTAGAACCACTGACTACTTACTTTTATGGAGCCAACAAAGAGATAATCTGATGGTTAATTATCATCCTCACATATGTAGGTCCTCTCGCAAAAAATCATATCGTAGGCATTTATTAGTAAAACAATAAGCTAAAATTTAACTATGAATGAATTATAAGTTTTAGAATAATATGATTTTACGTGAGGATGATCAATATAGTGAGGATATCTTCTCGTAAAAAATCTGCTTATAGATCATCTCCATGTGGTCCTACAACTACGTGGTCAGCATGCGGTTCTTAACAATGTTTTTTTCTCCACAAAATCAACGCCAGGTGGTGCTTCCCAAGTGCGCGAGTAGCAAACAGTTTCAACCGCACTCAGTAGCAAAACTTGGATTCGTTGAATGGGGACGGCGCGAGTAGGTTGTCCACGTGTAAAATCCACAAAAAATATCTTTGCGCGGGCAATATATAAATCAAAGGGTACTCCCGGTAAATAAAAATGTGGAGAATTGATTGTGTGGCTATAGTTTCAAGGTACTACCCCACACAGTTGCGTGGTAATGGTTTTCAGTGGCTCTTCTGCAACACCACCACCACCAATCCACCATCAACAATTCGGGTGGGTTCATGGGCAGCACGAGCACCACCTTCTCTACACCCGTGACTTGTCCCAAGCTCGAGCTTCCCCTTCCCAGGATCAACACCAGAGCCGGCGGGGGAGGTGGAGGTGGAGGACCTCCTTTTTCTGTTAGAATCTCCTATTCAACTAAGAATAACGCTTGTAGCGAAAGAAGTTCCCATTCTGAGCTCGCCCTCTCTGAAGGACCCTCCTGCATCTTCGTCGGTCCGATTGAAACCGCTAGCAGAGAAACCCTAGAAGCCCTCTATCGTCAAGTTTGTATCCGCCACTTATCCTTTTACCCCCAATTCGTTCGTTAATTAAAACTAATTCTGTATTTTAAAAAGGTTTTTAATTTGATGAATGAGAAAATACGATGTTCTAATTTGATTCATGTTTGGTTGAGGGTAGGCTCGAGATGCTTATTACAGTGGGAAACCTTTGATTGTGGATGACATGTTTGATAAAGTAGAGGTATCTAAGCTAACCCAACTCTTAAAAATTGTATTTTAACTGATTCATCTCTAGTTAATTAATTAATGGATTGAAATCAATGTAAACAGCTGAAATTGAGGTGTTATGGTTCAAAATCTGTTGTCAAGTATCCACGTTGCAGCCTTAGGCGGCAATCAACATATGCAGATGCTGAGGTAATTAATTCTCTAAGACTGAGTTTCTTTTAATTTGGTACTAGGACTGGGTTTTTAGTAGAGTTGAAGATTGAAAATGAACGTGTGTAGGGCAGGAAGACCCATCACAGGTTTTGGCATTAGCAAGCGTATGGATCTTGTTACTCTCATTTGGAAGTTTAGCCCTTCTTCTGCCTACCCTCTACACTGCTGGTCTGGCTTATCGGGATGCGTTTAACTCAAGACTTTTCTCAATTGACATAGCAACTCCATTTGAATCTCTTTCAATGCTGAACAACATTCTTTTAATCGCAATGGGATCCGTGATCGGTTATCCCATTGCATCAGCTTCTGGTAACAATTTCTGTTCAACTTAACTATAGCGTGTTTGTATTCAAAATATGTTAGTGGAGTAATTTTAATTTGTTTCCTTCTGTTGGTTTTTATTGTTAAATTCCTGGGAAAAAAATGGAGATGATTATTTAGGTGTAACCTTTTTCATTTCCAAGTATGCACTGGATTTGGTCACGCAATCTTAAAACAGTTTCTTTGTTAACATCATATTATTATTATTCTCTAAGGTCATTGGTGAAATTCGATAATTTTCTCTGAGATTGAATTGTAAGCATTAGAGCTATGGGATTCGGTAGTTAGTTCGTTGCTATATTTAGTAATTTACGACTCATAAACAGTAGTGTCTGTCGTCATAGTGGTCAGAGCTAATAGGGAAACTTGCAGCGTTGGTCGTGAATAGACCAGTGAATCCCATATTCCCATCTCAATGACATAATTATGTTTCATGGTTAGACATGGAAAGCTTGCTATGAGGAAAAGATACTTTCAGAGGTTAGATGAATTTAGACGTATGTAGACAAGATTGATGATGTCATAGTGCTAGAGGTACCTCGTTGATTAATGTACTGCCACTTGAATGTACACCAGTAAATATCATATTGATGATTTCATAAAATGAAGCATTAGTCTTCTTTAGGCAACGTTCAGAAAACATGGGAGGTTAGTTGACCGAGTCACTTTATTTTAATTTTTTATACTTTGAAAGAAGGGTCATTTTGAAAAAGAACAAGCAGCTTGACATGGTTGTATCATGCAGTTGGAGCACTTCAACGTCTCTGGAGGAATGACTTGGTGGCACTAAAGGGTGCATGCCCAAATTGCGGGGAGGAGGTAACCTATGATATGTCACACTTGTATCAGTTTTGAGATAATCTTATTTCCTGATGTTTTGTCCAATGATCTTTCTCATTCATATGTGACAAAAATCACATCTCATGCTAGCCCTTTAGACATAGTTTAGTGTCATTTACTTGCCAGTATTTACCTTTCTGAGGTCAGATCAGATTAATAGAGCTCCCGATAGATTTCAGGAAACTTGTTTTCTAATATGTCCAACTACTTATGTGGTCACCGTTGTCTAACCGTATACAATATTACATTTCATCCCTTTAAAAGTAAGTTAAGTTAGAAGTTCATTGCAGGTATTTGCATTTGTGAGGGCGGATCAATCGAATCGAACACCCCATAGAGCAGATTGTCATGTATGCGAGTGCTCTCTGGAATTCCGCACTAAAGTGGAGGTAATGTTATTTTGCTTCTTGTTCTTACATCTCAACAGTCAACAGTCAACAGTCACAGTTACTTTTTGAGTCTACATGGAGAGATATCCTTCATGTACAATCTGGTATTATTGTTTTGAGAAACTTGGGGTAGGGGGTCTGCAGAAATAGTTCTCAGTCCTCACAAGTCCAATTTGCTAATTTCGGCATAAAAAATGGAGTTGTACTAGAGTGAAATCTGTTCAAGCATTTTAAAGTCTTTAAGTAGCAATAAATTAGCCTGCATCACTGGCCATAGATGACGAATTTAGAGAATACATGAGTAATCTCTATTCTATGATGTCTTTGCTTTTCTTCATATGTTTGCATCATTTTACTGGAAAAAGACAACATCTCGAGTCTCCGCCTCAAAATTGAGGGAGCACAGGTATAGTAAATATGAAATACAGATCATATGTTGATCATCTGCCTGCTTATCACTAGTGGGAGGGAATATTTGTTATCGTGACTAGAACTATGAAGTTTTGTTTTATTTTGTTACATTTGTCTAGTGCAGCCATCAAATAGCTCTTCATCTAGCATATAAAATGGGTTTTCCTATTCAAACATAAGAATGATTTAACCATGATGTGGAGGATCCATGATTTTCAAATGTTTTTTAAAACAATTTAAAGTAGTAGTTTATGAGCTAGCAACCACTGTTTCGTTTATGTGGATTTCATAGGTAACTTTTATTGGTATGATCTTACTTCTAATGTGTTTGAAACAATTATTGCGCAGCAAACTGTTTCAAAACCCAGCAGACAATGGGTCTATGGCCGCATTTACTTGGTCAGACAGAGGAGAAAGAATCTACGTCAAAAACGGATGTAGGGAGGGAGGGATGCTTCTCTCCATTACCGAAGGAAGTATGTGATCTCTTACCATTGTGTACATTAGTCTGATTCTTTTTTCTGTACAACAGAAACCACTTGTAAAACTGATTCGGATAAGTTTTATGAGGAGCAAGTAGCCTTGTCGGATGCCAGATTTGGTTTTGGTTATCATACTCTTTTTTTTTTTTTTATCAGGATTTTGGTTATCAGACATTCAGACTCAATGATATAAATAAAAGTCTTACTTATGGAAATAATGGAATGTGGGTCGTTGTGTACCAAATCAGCTCATATCATTACTGAAAGTTACAATTTGCAAAACACATGAAATTACCCTTCTTGTAACTTTTGAGTTTTGACTCTTCCTATTAAAGAAACTCTACTTTCAACTCACAGCTTCTCTACACAAGTTGCTTATTCTTACACCTCATTTACACTTGTCCACGGGGCCTACATGAAAATGATTTAAGAGCCGATTATTTATGAGAAAAATTAACCCTTAAATCATCTCTATGTGGGTACCACACAGCTGTGCAGTAAGGACCCGAGTTGAAAGATCTGTTCTCATAAGCACGCGTGGCCCACTAGCAGGAGAGTACTTCACGGTACTACTACGGTAGTGCTTAAGGTCAAGTGGTAAACCGACTCAACCCATTTTGCAAGCTTGGAGCAGGACGACTACCTGAAGAGGAGATGGGCTCTGAAGGAAGTAACGTTTGAAACCTCCCAATGGATGGGGTTTTTGAGATCTCTAGCGGAGTTGGAACGACTGCAGAGGCAGCAAGCGCTATCTCTGTTGAAGAACCCAACCAAAACTTCGAACGAATTAAAAGCCCTTCATGTCTACCTCATCAGAACTGGTCTTCATCAGAGCAGCTTCGCCATCGGAAACTTCGTGGCTCATTGCGCCACCTTGGGCACCATGGACTACGCAAACAAGGTTTTCGATCAAATGCTCGAACCCAACACCTTTGTTTGGAAAACCATGATCAGAGGATTCCAGAAAAACCAAGAACCCATTAAAACCCTCCTGTTCTTCGATCGAATGAGGGCTCAAAGCATTCAACCCGATAACTTCACTTACCCTTTTGTAGTCAGGGCCTGTGCTGATTTGCAGGATCTCCGTAAAGGAAAATGGGTTCACGGCCAGTTGATGAAAACTAGTCTGGAGACCGATATTTACGTGGCAACGAATTTGATCGAGCTCTATGTCAGTTGTGGGGATGTTAGAGTAGCCCATAGGGTGTTTGATGAAATGCCTGTAAGAGATGCAGTTTCTTGGACTGCTATTATGTCAGGTTATGTGAACCAGTGTGATAGCGACATGAAAACGGCACAACAAATATTTGATGAAATGCCTGTAAGGGATGTTGTAGCTTGGAATACAATGATCGCAGGTTATGTAAAAAGTGGTGATATGGAAGTTGCTAGGATGCTATTCGATAGAGCACCCACTAAGGATCTTTTAACATACAATACATTGTTGGGTGGGTACGGAAAATATGGAGAATCTGAAGTAGTGCTTCGATTTTTCGATTCTATGCCGGAGAAAGATGTGGTGTCCTGGAATTCAATTATTGGTGGGTTTGTTCAGAACAAGAGGGTTAATGAAGCTATGGCATTTTTCCATAGGATGCAAATAGAGAATGTGAGGCCTAATATGGTGACACTAGTGAGTGTTCTTTCTGCTTGTGCCCAAGTTGGAGCTTTGGATACAGGAAGATGGATTCATTGGTATATTGATAGGAACAGATTCAGTTTGAATGCAATGATGGGTACTGCTCTTGTGGATATGTATTCGAAGTGTGGAGCTTTAGAGAGTGCTCAACGGGTTTTTGATTTCATGACTGATCGAGATGTTGTTACTTGGAATGCAATGATCATGGGTTTCTCAATGAATGGGCAAAGTAAAAAAGCTCTGGACTTCTTTTACCGAATGCAAGATGAAGAGGTGAAGCCCAATGAAGGTACGATGATTGGAGTTCTTTGTGCATGTACGCATGCCGGATTGGTAGATGAAGGTCGTAATTGCTTTGATAAAATGCACGAAGAGTTTGGAATTACACCCAAACTTGAGCATTACGGGTGCATGGTTGATCTCCTTGGTCGGGCTGGTTTGTTGGATGAAGCTTATGAGTTCATTCAAAAAATGCCGCTTGTACCACACATTGGAGTCTGGGGTGCTTTACTGAATTCTTGTAAAACCTATGGCAATATTGAGCTAGCTGAATGTGCAACCAAACACTTGATAGAACTAGATCATGAAGATGGAGGGTACTTAACAACTATGTCCAACATATATGCTAATGCTGGAAGATGGGATGATGTTGCCAAGGTGAGAGTTCTGATGAAGAAGAAAAAGATTGGTAAACTACCTGGGTGTAGTTCAATTGAAATCAATGGAGAAATTCACGAGTTTGGTGTAGAAGAGAAGATCCACCCTCGATCAAAAGAAATTTACGAAATGATTGATGAGATCTCTAAGCGGTTAAGAATGGCAGGTCACGTAGCAAGCACGACCGAGGTGTTTTTTGATGTGGAAGACGAGGAAAAAGAGAGAGCATTATTCTTCCACAGTGAGAAGTTGGCTATTGCCTTTGGACTTATTGCTACTGATAAAGGAGCTACAATAAGGGTCGTGAAGAATTTACGAGTTTGTGTAGACTGTCATTCTGCTATAAAGCTTATTTCTAAGATTTTTGACAGAGAGATAGTGGTCAGAGACCGATGCAGATTCCACCATTTCAAGGAAGGCTTTTGTTCTTGTGGGGATTACTGGTGATTGAGTCTGTCAGTAAATATGACTGTCTTGATCATTTGTCAGCTCTAGATCAAACCTGCAATGCCAAAGATATAGACAAGAACTAGGAATCTAAAGTTGCACATTCAATTTATTGAAATCTCAGTTTCATGTACCTAAGTTATTATATTTTCTGGACCTTACCAATACTTTTCAAAAATATAATTTTTGATAAAAAAAAAAAAAAATCTCTCTACCACGTATACGTATATGTAATAAAAGGATTTTTTTGAAAACTGCTTTTTGCATTGAGTTTGGAATTTTCCATTTCCATATACAGATGTCTAAACCCTCATTCATTGGTTTAGAAGTATTCGTGACTAGTTTAGTTTTGAAGATCTCGAATTCCAAGTATATTTGTGGTTTAAGAGAGATAGCATTTTAAAACTTTAAAAAAATTTAAATAAATAACAAAGGTTCTCTTCTCCACCAATTATCCACCTTTAACAACACAAAAATGGACTAAATATTCAATTATTTTGCAAAATGGACTAACATAATTGAAAAAGAAAGCAATAATTAAAATTTTGAACAAATACAAAGTATCATGGGTCAAATGATTAAATACTTACATATGTAATCTCTTAAGAAAAATACTATATAAAATAATTGTGTAAAGATTGGGTCCCGAACACAAACACTCTATTTTGAAAATGCTAAACTCACAGCAAGCCACGAATTCTGAATTCCCTAAACATTACTCAACACAGCTGGATTCCTCCTCCGAACCAAATCAAAATTTGTTTGAAGATGGTTCTCGTGGGAATCCTGGCTTGGCTGGAGCAGGATGATTTGTAGTCTACCGACAGTGGCTTTGGTATGGGCTGCCTCCGTGGGTTTAGGTACCTGCACCAATTTTTAGCGGAAATCCTTGCAATCCTTTTGGGCTTAGAATGGGTTATGAATGAAGATGCGCAAGACGTTTGTCCGACTCTCAAGCTGCTATCCTAGCCTAGCCTACGAAGGTAATACAGTGCCTTGGTTCATCGCTAACATAATATGGAAGCAAGTTTACAAGAAGATTCCGAAGATCTCCTTCTCGCATGTGGTCAGAGAGACCAACTTCTTTGCGGACTACATTCCTGAATTTAATTTTTGGAGCAAACGATAGGTGCTTCTTGTAGTGCCAACCTAGTTGGGATAACTTGGTAGCATTGTCATGCTCCCTACTTTTCCTTTTCCTTAGGCTTGTTGTTGGTTGTGGGATCAATGGCCCCTCCTGTGTACTCTCCCATTTTCAATAATATTTTCTCTTGCTGATTCCAATGAGCAAAAGCAAAGTTGTTACCTTTGTGACCGTTCCAAAACCATCCCACCACAACCAGATGACGAGGGGACTTTGGACAAATGTTTCAAGATACTTGCTGCATAAACAGCAGGCATTATCATGTTCTGCAGTTTCTTTCTTTTTTATTGCACGAGTATGAAAACTATGAGATTAAAACTATTTTGTCCAATATGGAATGGAAGTTTCTCCACTGTTTTGATGGCATGAGCGCTGGGAGCTCACATAACTGAGCCATACATTCAACTGCTCAATAAAAAAAAAGCCGAAAAGAAGAAAATCTAGTTGAGTTAAGGGTTGCCAAATTAGCAGAAACCTGCCCATCAGAAATGTGCCAAGCTGTACACAGTAATCCATACAAGCTGCATGAAGGAAAAAAAAAAAAAAAGAGTTCATGTTATTAAATCGGCACAAACTTCATTACAAATTCAGGTTCCGGTAGATAATAAAGGGAATCAAAGAAGAGTTCAAAAGAACAGAGATATTATTATGTACCAGAAAGAGCGTCATAGAAGCAAATAGTCCTTCTTGAAGGAGAGCTCCATGACCGCCAAAATCTTCTTCATCAATCTTTAGTTTTATTGAATAGTACCAGTAAACAATCCCAGAAGATAACAATAGGAATCTAGAAACAAAATTAGCACTATTAGAATCTCAATAGATAGCAATGAAATATATGAATATTAAGGTTAAATGTGAGAACTATTGTTGCAGGTGTTTTCATAGATTAGTACAAGTAACATCATGCGATTTATGACTACTAACAAATTCATTCTTGAAAATTAAGCTTTGCTTTAAGTAGAAAGAACAATGAAACTAGCAGCTCCCTTTGAAATTCAAAGTAACAGTCCAACCTTTGGAGATATCCATCGAGGAACAGAGCTAGTTGAGAAATACAAATGGAGAACCCAATTAGAATTAGTTATGTTCTTTCCGATTTTTTTTTCACTTTCCTTCACATGAAGATCTTTGGACAGAAATTTCTTGGGATTTGGCTATTTCTTTCAATATAAACACTTCATGTTATTTGTGGATGGGGACAGCTACAACACCCAGAGCCTTACCTCGAAATAAACAAAGCAGTCCAACCAATGAACATGACCACTAACCATAAAATACCAATACATGCAGAAAAAATTATAGTGAGACCTTCAAATTGAAGTAAATGGGCAAAGAATGAAGAGATGAAATGCTTTTTCCTCAGCATTTTACGAAGAAAACATATTTAGAAAGTTGTGGCGTGATTTGTCTCTTTCAATTTCAGTTAATCACTTCATACAACATAAAGTCATTTACTTTCTCGAGAAAATAGGTTCGTACATCTAATTAATTACCATTACAGGATGCTTCTTCCTTCAATAAATTCTACTCCAGTACTCCTATCGCTATTATGATGTTCGTTGTATTAATAATTAATAAAATATTGCCACTAAGCAATACCCGTAAATCAAAAGCCTTTTTAGAGATAAAGAGCACTTCCCTAGGTATTGCACTACTTCGACTCTGTAGTGTGTTTTAATTTCTATGACGAACTATTGTAGTTGTTTCAGTTTGCTCCTCTAAGATGAATGCAACTGAATCACAATCAGGCATAGTATTACGAAATATGGCAGTGAGATAGTTAAACACACTGGGCCATTTATACACGTATCAGACAAATGGTGCTCATACATTGACAGATGCAACCGAATCAAGAGTGAAAGAACCAATAAGTTGTATTGTACAGCCTCTGTTCTGTTGCTTTCCACCAGTGTTTCCTAATCTTATTTAATTGTGAGTTTTTGAACCAACATCAAACTAATGAACTTCAATTTCTTTTACTCCTGCGAGGAGATAATGAGCTCACTACAGAAAGAAATCAAAAACAAATGGGAAGGAGGTTATAGAAGGAAACAGAGAAAACAAACCTGGGACGTGAATTAGCTTTTCACAAAAAGCATAACATCCATGTCCAGGTTCAGCCAAGGTTTCTCTGTGTACATGATATCCTGACAATAAATCTAAAAAACCTTTAAAAGACTCAAGTTTACATGCCAGGTAAGCTTCTTCAGTTCTTCAGCCCATCAAGATCAGATTATTTCTAGAGCTCCCCTCTCCGCCAATGATCGGGAAAAGAAGCTGCATCATAGATTCATATAACAGAGTTCAACATGCAAAGGATCGGGGAATTTCCAAGTTTTCTGGCATCCTCACGCTAAGTCGGTATAGATAAGATCCATCAGGTCATGAGCTCGTCATGCAATTTACTTCAAGAATGTAACACATTGCCAATCCCAAACATTCAACAATCATTTTGCCACTCACAAGTATCAGTGTATCAGCATTTCCTCATGAAGCTAATTTGCACTTAATTTGAAGCAAAATCTTGTTCATGAACCCAAAACTGAGTATACTGATGATCTTCTTTTAGAGGAAGAGTATCTGATGAGTTCAACACCCTCTCCAAGATTTTACTGATATTGATTTTTTTTTTTTTTTTAATTTTCAATCATCAACCATCTGATATTTGATTTAGCAGAGTGCAAACCCTATTACATCCCATAAAAAGCACGCATAATGAAGTCACGCATCTCGTACTACGCAAAGAAATAATAATGCATTTAAATAACCGAAACTACATTAGTTACTGATAAAATAGCCATACTCTATAGTTTCTACTGCTATAAAATTGAGGTATGCACATTTGAACTTACACAATAATCCAGATTGCCCCGACGAAAGGAACAGCACCCCACAGCAACCCACATATGACTGCTACCACTTGCCTAATCCAATGCAAAACATCCCCCAATTGATCCTATAGCAAAAACAGATAAACATTCAAGCAACTGGAACAATTAGAACGTTAATTAATTATCAGTTAACTAATTAATTGGCCTAAATAACTTTAGCTTGGCCTGTTGTTTTGTGTTATTCAACCATAAAAACTACAAACTCTTACTATGATCCTTAATTTGAATCTAAAAAAACGATCAAGAACAATACAAATGAAAATCAACAAAAAGAACTATTAATTGACTGAACAAAAAAAATATATATAATATCAGCAGAATTCATTCATACCTTGTCCCAAGATGCCTCAGGATCAAACAATTTCATGAATTTGAACGGAGAGACGTCATCGTTCTGCTGTTTTTGCTGCTTCTGACTATTAGATTTAACCGATTTTCTTTCTTTCATAACTGCAAAAATCAAAGAAATCGAACTTCCCGAGACCAAACAAAAAGAAAAAGTTTCTGTAAAAGCTCAATCAGAAGAATCCTATCAAAACCCAATTGAGATCAATTGTTCGTTCTTTTCTCCATTACCAGAAGGAATCGCGAATGAGAATAATAAAAATAAAAATACATGCTAGGCTAGGCTAGGCTAGGGTAGGGTTTTACAGTGTTGAGAAAAGAACAGAGAGCAGGCATTTTTGGTTGCTCGGTCGAAACACAGTACAGTAGTACTAATTGGAGTATTTATTTCCTAATTTAGTTGATCTTTTAATGGTGGATCTTAAACGATGAGAGAGAGAGAGAGGGAAATAGAGACCGTCACTGTTCTGTTTTACTGTCTCAGACGGGAATCGGGATATAAGATTTGGTGCCCCATAAAATACAAAAATTTGCTGCACCGTTACACCCTAATGATGGGATCTAACGGTTATTCTCTCTCCAAAACAGAGGTGGTCCCCACCCTCAGGTCTATTAGTCCTCGAGATTTGCACGGCACGAATTTTAGGTCAACTATTTTTTTCATTTTATTTTAGTTTTGGTCCTCTATTGGACCTCATGGTTGGTGGACTCGGAGAGACGAATGAGTATCAACTCATTCTGAATTGAATCGGTTGAGTCGGCCTTTTCGATTGTGATTCAAAGGGAAGGAGTGCACAAAATAGCACTCCACTGGAAAAAAGATTGTGTGCCACAATTTGAAATAGGGGTGGCTGAAAATTTTACTTATGATGTAAAGTAATATTATAGGAGGGCATCTAAAGGATTAATTAGTGATAATTAAGAATAAACTAGAGTTTTATGAATTTTTTGTCGGGCACATGCCCTACCCAATGCATATATAGATCCATCACTGCACTCTATGTGACATTTTTACAAACAATTGGATCATGCTATTCATTAATACCTAATTCATCATAATAAGATAATTAATTTGTCGTCTCTTCTAAAGAAAGAGAAAGATAGAAGGAAGCAAAACAAACATAGAGGACAATATTGTCAACATCACGACCACCTTCGTGGTAACTATGTTAACATCTTATTCATTGTGGTCTCGTTATCTTATGTGAAAGAAATACAAGGAAAAAAAAAAAGGCGAAAGAAAAATAAGTGAAAAAAAGTGATGAAGACAAAGGGTTAAACAAGTTTTCGATCTGAAAAATTTGCATGGATTTATTCTTACCCTACACAAGCATGTAAGACCCACGTGAAAATGAGTAAGAACTGCATTTAATGTTCATGATAATAGTATAGATAGAATGACTTAGTCCAAAATTTCCTCGTTTTTGCCTAATTAGGAAGTTTTACTAAAGTAATTTTAGGCATTTATTTACTTGCACTAGAGTTGTACGCACAGAGCTTGTGTTATGGTGTTCTCGACTGGGGCAGATGTGGAGGTGATGTATACACTTTAGGTGCCACCAACCTTAATTCTATACAGTTCCATGCCCTGGATTGGCTACTCCATGTACGGGTCTAATGTGCGTTGCTATTTAGGCCCTGCTTGGTATGGAAAAAAAAATTTACAGAATGCAAATTACCATAACTGTGATAGTGGTAGTTTGCATGGACAAACAAGGCCATAGGTATCCTAACTAGGAGAGGAATACCATACCAAGCAGCATTTGACTGGGAATAACTGCAGATGCAAATTTTTCATGGATACCAAGCAGGGCCTGTATTAGCCGTCTTTTGGACGGTGTCACGAAGGCGCCACGAAAACAATACCACCACGGACGCTTTGCTTATTGAGGTGAAATATCACACAAAGGTCTCACTTCATTTTAGGGGGGGTCGAAAGAGATGGAAAGGATTGGAGGGCAAGAGAAGAAAGGACACCTGGGGAGGGCGCTAGAGCGCCATCACCCGGAGGAAGGGCGCCACTACAGCAAGGCGCCATCCCCCAGGGCGCCCCTCCCCGCCAGGACAGTCTTCACGAGAGAAAGAGACGCCAGGAGAGAGTTTGAGCGATACCGTTAGGGTATCTCCCATACCAATCATGAGGATCCCTGCCAGGAAAACCACCCTGACACCTGACAAAGTGGTCCACCGGCCACGTTTCAAGAACATCCTCAAACCTCGTCTCTTTCCTAGAAGAGGAAGGGATAGAAGGGGGTCAAAAAAGGAAAAGACCCCAAGATACCCCAAGATAGTAAGGCTATAAATACCCGCAAAGGAGAAGGCCTCAGAGGCAGAAAGACAGAATACTAGACTCTTTCTCTCTCTCTCTCTCTAAGGATATTCATTCCTCTTCTTCGTTCACTCTACCTTTCATCTTGTAAGGCCTTTTCCTTGAAAGAAGTGACAGTCCTTTAAGAATCACTGAATCCATCAGTTCGATTCGAGGTGACCTTCATCAAATATTCCACAATAATCTTTTCACTGTTTTTGATCGAAACAGGGCCTTAATGTAGTAATACACTGTAATAAATTTTATTAGACCAAACCTCGTTGCCACCTTATTTCTCAAAACGCCCCACTTAAAATAGGGCACAAGAAATAATATATGGGAAACTCTAATCCCATCTTTTTTTTTTAGACTATTTATTTTACATTTTATTTACACATCTCATATGGAGATGACTTAAGGGTTGATTTGCTGTGAAGATGATCTTCTCACCATGTATATAATATTTAGAGGAAATCACATCATTATAAAAACTTGAACCTTATTAAAATTTGAGTGAAATATGTTAAAATTTTTAAAACGATGTAAATTATTATGAGGATGATCTATATGATGAGAAGATCATCCTAACAGAAAATAAGCATTTGAATCATCTTCATTTGAACTCCACAAGATAATGTAAATGGATGTAAAAGTAAGTGTAGCATTAATAAAGCAAAAGTTAAAAAAAAAAGATTTTTGCCCTATCCAAATTTTGTACAAAAGACAGGAGGCTGGTATTGCTGACCAACATTGGAAGTAAATTCGATCCTTGGCTGTTTTGTGCGAAACAAAAAAAATTAGATCCTGGCTTCAAACAGCAGAACCGCCAACGAGTTCCACCCCTCGTCCTCACTGTTTTCTGTAATCAATCAATCCCCCTTTTCCCACTTTTCTAAATTTTTATAATCGCCTCTGCTCTGCTGATCTCTCTCCTCCCTCTCTCTCTCTCTCATCTCGTTTCCTATTGTTTTGTCCTTAAATAAGGAGAATCGATCGCTAGGGCTCTTGCCTTTTCTCCTCGTATCTCTCTCGTTGAGAGAGGATTGCTCTTGTCTGCAATCTTGTTGTCGATCACAGATCGTCTGATCAATTCTAGATCTCCTGGTTCTGATAGAGGATTCTAAACTAGGGTTTCAGATATGGCGTCGAAAGATCAGAAGAAAGTTGGTGGTTTTTTCGCGTCGATCGCGTCTAGTTTGTCTAATATTGGGACCGCGATGCACAATTCTGTCAACGGGTAATAGAAATTTATGAGGATTTCATTTTTAAGTATTCTATTGTATTTCTGGATGGATCTCTAGAATACAGTTTTCTTTCTAATTATGGAAACTGTAATTTCGTTATGAAGAACCCTATTTATGCTCTCCCCTGGTGAAACTTCAGTTGACGATACCTCTTACTTAGGAATTTCATGCATTTCTAACTTCATTTCTTGTATCTCTTGACTTCCAAATCCTGTTATTATTTGAAATCTGTTTTCGTTTCATTAAATCTATCTGACTGCCTGCTTCCTTGCTTTTGTTCGAAATGGTTCATTTCGTTTTCTGTGATTGTTATCTTAATTTGTTTCATTTTGTGATGATTGAATTCAGACCTTTTCGGATGGTGAATTTGGATAGACATGGTCTCATAGGCAAAAATTATGAAATTGTTTGGTCTTGAATTTGAAAATAATTACGCTGGTCGGGTGAAGGGTGTTTTAAGTTTTTATGTGGCATAGCTGCAGGAAATTCGCAACCATATAAAGAGTACATTCATCTCATTTTGGGAAATCTCTGGATTGTGCAAATTAGATCTCATGTTACTTTAGTGATGGATTGTTTCCCTTATCAATTAAACTACAACAGTAATAAGCAGTTCTCTTACTGGTCATGGTATTTGTGATCTATTTGGCTTCTGCTTTGATATATATATATATCTAGACCTTGCCATTGGATCCTTTTAATATATATTCATTTGTTCGTGTTTATTGGATCTGGTCATATATTGGTGTTCAAGACTTCTAATTTTGTGTCTGCTAAATATAATTTCCTTAGGCCATCAATCTGATTGAATTAGTTTCACGTGTTGTAGAGCCTGGTTTGAAACCAATTAATGTTTTTTTTGACTTCTCCAGGTTGGTTGGGTATGAAGGGCTTGAAGTTATAAATCCGGAAGGAGGCACAGAAGATGCGGAAGAAGAAGCATCTAAAGGGCGGTGGAAGCAGGAGGTGCGCTGTTTTCTTATACTTTTGTCATACTTGTTTTTTTTTTTTTTTCCCATATTTGTTCTTTGTGCTTCAAATCTTCCTTTCTTTACCCCTCTCTCACGGATCCTTGAACCCTTGACCTCGAGAATGACAAGTCATCCTCTCAACCAATGAGGCTACAAGAAGCAGCATTTTCCCTAATCATTTTCTAACTTGTTTCTGCTATCTATTTATATGAGTCTTATGGACGACTCTTTCTTGGGATGGCATCAGGGCTTTCCTTCATTATAGAGTGGGTAAATCATCCAGAGAAGTTTTTTCGAATTTGGTTGGATTAAATTGCAGTCATTGTAAAATCAGAACTATTCAACGAGAGTTTGTCGTTTCCTCTTTTTTTTTCCCCCTATTTTTTTTTTCTTTTTTTGGTAGGGAATAAAAGAAGTTTCACCAAGTAAGCCCTACTACAAGGATCGAACTCCCCACAAACTTTCTAAAGTTCACCACCTCACAGTTGTTCAAAAAATTTGTAGTTTCTTCGAGCTGTAAACATCAATTATGAGATACTGCTAGGACCATGGAAGTTGGAACTGAATACTTTCAAACACTTTAGGACTACACATTATATAACATTCCCAGTAAACGGCATTGTTGGATTATATGCTGCTGGCATATTTGAAACCAGTGGGAGTGGTAACACATAGGATGACTGATAGTTGTAACTCGTCTTTGTCAACTAATGCTACATTTTAGTTTAGTTAAAGTGGGGTGGTTTGTGGAATGTGGGAAATGGTTAGTTTTCCTTTTTGTTTTCATAGCAGTTTTTAGGTGCTTATTATCTTATGTCCTTATTTTTTAAAAAGGTTTTTGATTAAGAGAAGGATAATAATGTAAATTAGTTAGCGGCCATGGCATCCGACTGGTACATTAATATACATGAGAACTTGTTCAGCTTTATAGGTTATAAAGAATTTCTTATCTAGTTAAACTTTCCAAATAATAAAGAAGTTTTAATTGGACTCTATAGTGTTGAATCATAGTCACATACATCTTTTTATTCTGCTCATTACCAAGTATTATTCATCGAGTTTACTTGTTTGTTAAGTCACAACTTCTTTTGGTGTCAGTCTCGTTTTAAGGATTGAAATCCTTTGAGGCTAAAGAAAGCTATCTTAATTTGTTATAGTAACACTTTTTTTTTTTTTGCTTCTTAAAAAATCCTCTTTATTTTTTATTTTTTGTGTGTTTCATTTGTGCTAATCTTTAGAGCCTTTCTTGTTTCCTTGCAGGATAGAGACAGTTACTGGAGAATGATGCAGAAGTATATAGGCTCAGATGTTACATCAATGGTGACACTTCCTGTACTCATTTTTGAGCCAATGACCATGCTTCAGAAAATGGCAGAGGTCTGTGCTGTTGCGGTTCACCTGAATTCCTGTCTTGTTTGCCTCATATACATAATGGATCTTATTTCCGTAGAGTCTAATAACTTTGATAATGCTTGCCACAGTTAATGGAGTACTCCTACTTGTTAGATCAGGCAGATCAGTGTGAGGATCCCTATATGCGGTTGGTGTATACTTGTAAGTATCCTCTTCTGTTTAAAGAGACAGGATCCGCTTGCATTGTTATTCTTACATCACTTGATTACAGTGACCTGTAGGGCCCACATAAAGATGAACCAAGGGATGATTTTGGTGATGAAGTTCTCCTCACCATGTAGATCACCCTCACCGAAAATCAGCCCATGTAGTCATTCATTTAACTGTTAAATTGCATCAATGGATGATGGTGTTGCAAGTTTTAGAATGGGCTGATTTTTGGTGAGGATGATCTACATGGTGAGAACAGCCTCACCAAAAAAATTTCCCTTCGTTCATCTTCATGTGGGTCCCACTGGGAACTGTACCATGATGGTCAATAACAATGTAAGTTTTTCTTGATCGGCCATATTATCTAGTTTAATGTAAATCGTGGTTATTGATTGCAGCATCATGGGCAATATCTGTCTATTATGCTTACCAAAGAACCTGGAAGCCTTTCAACCCCATACTTGGCGAGACTTATGAATTGGTCAATCACAATGGTGTCACCTTCATTTCAGAGCAGGTGAATTTCTCTGGACTATGATTTTCTCTTCTAATAAAACATAAGCAATTTGTTCTTTTCATAGTCAAGATCTAAATACTGCTTTGTAGTGCTTGTTTTGTTTGTCAGAGTCTCTGAAACTGTGGATTTTCGTTTCAGGTGAGTCATCATCCCCCAATGAGTGCTGGCCACGCTGAAAATGAACATTTTGCTTATGATGTGACATCCAAGTTAAAGACCAAATTTTTGGGAAATTCCCTTGATGTATATCCGGTTGGAAGGTAAGACTTATATATCTACTTGTCCGCACATGCAACTTAAAAGGTTTCTGGCTTGTATGACATTTACATTGATTATTGACACCATTATGAAAAGCTTTGCTTCCTCTAATAGATGATATATCATATATGCTTCTCATGTCTGTTGTACGTCACAGTTTAGCTCGAATGTCGAGGGCACTCCCTCATCTGGAGGGAGGTTTCAGGCTGCCTGAACCAAACCGACCCACCAAAACACAAAAATGTCCCACATCTTCATTTTTGCATTCTTACTCTGGACCTAAAAACATTAGTACTTCTGTACTTGGTCAGGATTCAGGAGCTGGATTCCCTATTTGTATTGCTGTGGTTTATGTTTGTTTGTTTTTTTGATAAGTATGTATCACTGTCATTGTGTCAAGCTTGTTTTTAGTTCATTCCATCACCTTCCTCTTCTGTCTGGGCAAGGACTTCCTCAGATGTTTATCTTCATCTAACTTTAGACCTCTGATCTTTTCTTGTAAGCAGATCGGATATTGTAGCTTGTCGTGCTTATAAAAAAAAACATAGCTTTTCCTTCTGTGTAGCTCTATTGTTAAGATTGTTCATTTCAGCCTGCATAGTTTCTTAATTATTTACCTATCTTTTATGCAGGACACGAGTGACCCTTAAAAGAGATGGCGTTGTCATAGATTTGGTGCCCCCTCCCACAAAAGTTAACAACCTTATATTTGGTCGGACTTGGGTTGATTCTCCTGGAGAGATGATCATGACAAACTTGAATACTGGAGACAAAGTTGTGCTATACTTTCAACCATGTGGGTGGTTCGGGTATGTTTTTTTGGTGATGAACTTCCAGATTGACTCGATTCTTTTTGTTGCTGGTTGCATATGGTCCTTTTAGTTTATGTATCCAGATTATGTCATAACTGTGTCGTCTACCCATTGTTTTACCTATGTTGTAGTATCCACTGCAAGGACTACAGATGAAAGATCAGTTACTATTATTTCATCTTGAAGCACCTCACTCCATGATTCCTCATTATTATGTTGTGATGTCTCATTTCAAGTTCTGAACTGGTTCCAGGGCTGGTCGCTATGAAGTGGATGGATATGTATATAATGCTGCTGAGGAACCTAAAATATTGATGACTGGTAAATGGAATGAGTACATGAGTTATCAACCATGTGATATGGAAGGCGAGCCCATTTCAGGCACCGAACTGAAAGAGGTTAGTTTTGTTTAAGTGAAGTTGGTCATATAATTAAAACTAATACGACTTCGCATATTCGCTGTGCCTACTTTAGAGTCTCATAATATAAATGTCCTGTGGATGGTAAATATCTATAAGATAAGATTATAATATTGCTGTATCAACCATGTCTCAAATTATTCCTATTGATATATGGTCCTTGCAAAGTGAAAATGTTTCTTCTGGCATTCAGTGAAGAACTCATCCTGTTGTTTTGACTTATAGAGTGCAATCTGTTATACTCACATGATCTATGTTCTTACAATATCTGTTGCTAATATTAACACATCTTATGGATAGCTTGAGTTCGATCTCAATGTTACCCTAGTCCAGTTTTCTTGTCATTGATTGAAATTCTTGAGTTTCGTATGGTTCTTTTAATATTTTCATATCCAATCAAGTGATACTTCAAATTGTATGGGGCGGTTCTTTATTGGAAATTTGGAAGCTAAACTATTTGGGGTTGTTCTTCAGGTCTGGAGAGTTGCTGATGTTCCACCAAATGACAAATTTCAGTACACATATTTTGCCCATAAAATAAACAGCTTAGACACTGCACCGAGGAAGCTGTTGGCATCAGATTCTCGTTTGCGTCCGGATAGATATGCACTAGAGAAGGGTGATTTGTCTAAAGCTGGTGCCGAGAAGAGCAGGTCTCTCTCTCTCTCTCTCTCTCTCTCTCTCTCTCTCTCTCTCATTATTTTACTTGTTAGATTAGTCAAACCATTATAGCATTGGCGCCCTAGAACCAAGGAGCACAGCGAACAGTACAACCCTGCAAGAGTAGAGAGGAGCACAAGTGCTCAGCTTCATTAAACATGTTTTATGTACAAATTTTGCAATATTTGTTTTATGTTTTAACACGGGTGTGATTTGTTTTGTTTTTTTTTCAGTCTCGAGGAGAGGCAAAGAGCTGAAAAGAGGAACCGAGAGGCCAAAGGTCATCAGTTCACTCCAAGGTGGTTTGACATGTCTGGTGAAGTTACTCCTACACCCTGGGGTGACTTGGAAGTTTACCGATACAATGGTAAATACACCGAACATCGGGCTGCAGTGGATAGCTCAGAAGGCATTGATGAGGTTGACGTCAGATCAATTGAGTTCAACCCATGGCAGTATGGTAATTTGGCCACAGAATGAGGTATTTTGTTTGTATGCTTGTTTTTTTCCCCCTTCTCCATTGAATCCTTTTTTGTTCCCTCTTTTTTTTTTTTTTTTTTTTTTTTTTTCCTTCTAGTAGGAGCAAGGACAAGAAAACCTTTTAGATGAGATCTGTAGAAATTATTTGTTGTTTGGGAAAGTGCATTTAGGCATTTGATCATATTCATGTATTAATTGATCTGCATAAAGTCCAGTTAATACTTGTCGGTGCCACTTATCTCTTCCATTTCTTCTTGTCCTATGTAAATCTTATGTTGTGGTGTTCTTTATGCAGAGCAGTGTTTTGTACACCTGCTTTACTTTAGAAGCGGTTGTTGTACAAAATAGCATTTCATTTTTTCTTTATCGTTAAACTGAGCAACTTCATTCTCTCATTGTCAGCGTTTTATGTTTCCCATAGCCGTCGTATGTCTGAAAAATCCTTAAAAAAGCTTTGGAGTAATTTATTTCTGATTCGGACTGTAGTAACTGGAATTGGAATCGGTTTGTTTGTTCTTGGTTCACAAGCTCAATACCATTTTATTTGTCCCGAAACATTTGGAAATTCCTCAGTGTAACTGGGTGAGTGCTAGCGACAGTCACTGGGCACGATCATGATTTGTTTTAAATTTTTACCTTCTGGTGAGACATAAACACACAATCCCAGCCGTTGGGCGTTATTCCCACCCCACCCCTTCTATCTTTTTGACTGTTTGTCTGCCAGCAGGTGAAAATAACTGTACTCTCGATTTGTGTGCCACTTTACAGGTGGGTGGACCTTATAACCATCCATTATTTAGCCATCGGGTGTAGTACGGTTAAATTCACTCTCAATGATAGATACCCCACCCTGGGCTGGAGATGGGGGGAAAGGAAATGACCACTTACCTGCAAACTGGGCTGCAAAGATGATGAAGAATAGTGTGTCATAGACGTGTCATGTGGGTCTAAAGATATACCGGTAGATTCTGAGCTATAACTTCGGGGATACAGAATCTGCACTTTAGTATATGCTGATTCGTTGCTGTTCCTGGGGAACTTTTAAGAGGTGGTCCTTTTGGTATCTATACTAGCCCCCGTATCCCGTGCAAGGCACATGGGCTTCTTTTAAAAAAAATTGAATTTTTTTATTAGATAATTAGAAAATTTAGTTGTTTTAGAATTTGAATTTATGTTTATAATGTAGATTTTTTTAACCCACACTTAAGAGAGAGGGTTTCGTTAACCCCATAATAGATAATAGATTGGGTCATATGCTTATAATGTAGGTTTTTTTAACCCACACCTAAAAGAGAGGATTTTGTTGACCCAAGGCTTCTC
>MVGT01000437.1:1592183-1604699 GCA_002174775.1 Macleaya cordata | reverse complement strand
ACTAACTTCTCTTATCCTAATCTAACGCCGTTAAATCTCGTGGCCTTCTCTATCCCACGCCCTAACGCCGTTATCATTTACTAACGGCCGTTATATCCATGATTTGACACTTGGCGTTTAGCCACTTAGTCTTAAAACATAAAAAAAAAAAAAAGTTAGTGAAGTTTTTCTTTTTTCCACGTTGGACTACTCACATTTATCCGACGTGGCAGACGATTCAAACTGACGGCCACCCAAATTTAAACCAAAGTTGCTACCGATATTTCGAGAAAGCGACCGGAAAAACTTTTTGTTGAACTTACCAAAAATACAAATTATATCCATTCACCACCCGCCTCTCCCTCGAATTTTAAGATAGACAGACAGTCGTCTCTCTTTCTCTCTCTTCTTTTTCTCTCTATAAATTCTAATAGAAAAACACATCTTTAGATCTACCGGCCACGTGCCTTCAACTTCCCTTTAACTTCTACAGTTAATGTCCGAATATCTCCCAAATCTTCTCCCAAAATTCCTCACTTTGTCCGTGCCTAGTGTTCAATATTTAATTACCTTAAAAATTACTATAATCACCTTGTTAATAAAAATTTACTGAAGGTCTTGAAATTAATAGTTTGTTTGGATGGGGATTTTAAGATAGGGATTCAGCGGGGACCAGGAATTCATGTTTTCCCTAGTCTGTTTGGCTGCCAAGAATCTCAGGAAACATATTTTCCAGCAAATCCTTGTTTTGGAGTCCCCTTAGAATTTGCTGGAATTCTAAACTAAGGATTCACTATATATTCACTTAACTTAATACAGATTACACGCCTATAAAATTAAAACAACAAAATAGAGATTTTCCTTGAATTTTAAATTATAGCCAAATAAAAGATTCAAGCTTCCAAGGATTCATTAATCCATGGATTCTTTTATGGTTGCCAAACAAACCAAAGAATTTATGTTTCTATGAATTGTACATCCAAACACACTATAAACTTTGAGCCGCCTAATTTTCAAGATTCTTATTAGTACCAATAATAATAATAGATTAAATCTATTATATATATATATAGTGGAAACCCTGGGTCAAAAAAACTCCCACCGTCAGCTCACGGTAAAAAAAACTCACCCTATTACGCAATGGTAATTTTAACTCCCCTCTCCTCTCTTCCAAGCTCCCTCATAAGCACCATATGTGTNTTTATGTCCTACCATATTAGTAATAAAGAATAATTATTAATACAAATTATAATTCAATGGTTATTGTAATTCTTCATAATAATGATTAATATAACAATATTACAAATTAAACTAATCAATTCATATTTATTAACATAATTTTTTAAAACAAATGCCCGTACGTAGTACGGGCTTTAAGACTTGTATTATTGTATTATGGTGATCATTTTAACTTTTGAAAAAAATATATCTATTACCTTATATTAAAGTATAGATCTTAAGTACTTTTTATTTTAAACAAAATAACATGTGATGTCTGACTAATATCATAAACTATAAATTTTCATTTATAGTGATATTGCCAGACATGGTTGTTGATGATCTTCAGACATGTTAGCCAATCAGGATCACTGAATTTGCTTGTAGTATATTAATCTGCCTTGTAAATATATTAAATCTGTGTGGGACAGTGTCTTTTCTATTTATTTTATCCAAATTTCTTCATTAAAATCATAAGTTTTAAAAAAATTTATTAAACAATGAAACTTCAATTAATTAATAATTAAATTTAGTTAATCTAATTTAGAATAATGTAATTTTTAATTTAATAATTTTAGGGATTTTTTGAAGGAAAAAAAAGTTAATCTGAGGGTTTAGATGTGAAATATTACCTAATTAAGTTGTGTCCTATAAAATTTGTTTTTTTTTTGCTTTTTATAGAAAAAGAAATTTCAAACAGAATTCATAGGGTGATAAATGGTATGTCCCTACCCGAAACTTTTGCAGAGTTTCAAAATGAAGCCCAACGTTTTCTCCTCCGAAGCAAAGTACGTGAAATAAGACCGCACCGTACAATCTCTTGGACTTCCACGTGTCAAAAATCTAGATGGTTTCTAAGGGGAGTGGATCACCCAAAAAGAAGGAACAGGTCTAAGTGGTTTTGATTACCGGCAGTACTCGGGAATCCTTGGGGCTTTAACCTGTTGGTCCGGTTATATGGGTCAAAGGTATAAGAACTGGGGGTTTAAGCAAAGGTGGTGGTTTTCAGAGGGTTTTGGCGATCAGGAAGAGAGAGATAGAGAGAAAAAGAAAAGAGAAGAAGAAGGTAGCGTCCGAAACAGAGTTTCCTCGAAGAAAGAAGCGAAAGAAAAATTAAAGCGTGCAAGAACCGAATTCTGATTTCTCGAGATCTCTTCTAAATTCTCCGGCAATTCTCTGATCTTTGAAATCACCGGAATTCTGACTCAAATTCGCCGGAATTTCATCTTTTTAGGCGTGAATTTTCATGGAAGAATGAAAATATGACAAATCCGGTCATAAACGGTTCATGAGGAGGTGAGTCCTACCAATTTCTCTAATTTTTTCCGTGAGACTACAATTCTGGTCTTATCTCCAAAATTTAATCGTTTAAATGAGATTTTACTTTTCCGTGGTTTGAGTCTGATGTGTTGAATTGGGATTTGTTTGTTTTGGTTTCTGTTGGATTTGATCGAAGCTTCAGTTTTTCCCTCATTGTAAGAATTTTGTTTCAAATTTTGATATTCTTCGCGTAAATTTTACGAGGAGTCTGAGATCTGATCGATTTTTGAGAAACTTATCTCAATTATCTGTATTTTTCTATTTTCGATCGACCTCTCATGGTTTTTAAAAATCTGTTTTTTCTTCTTTTTTTTCACGTAATTTACTATTCAGACTGCTTTCAGAATTGCTGAGAAATATTTTTCCTTTTTCTGTTGCTTGTTAAATTCTATTGCTTTGATCTCTTTTACCCGATTTGGTGGTTGCTCATCTTTTTTTTTTTTTTTTTTTTTTTTTTTTTTTTTTTTTTTTTTTTCTGTAGTCTTCATTTTTTGGCGAATTTGCAGAAATCGCACAGCAAAAATGTTTTCCTATTCAGATTAGCATGATTTGTTTTTAAGTGATGAACGAGACTTGAGGTTTATCTGAATTCTTTGAATGTAATAGCTTTTATCTGCTTCCTCTAAAACGTTAACGTTTTAATTTTTGAAAACGTCATGAATTTCTTTTTTCACATATTCATGTTTTAGAATTGTGAGGATCTTCAATATTAAGATTAGATTTATATGCTTTAAAAAAAAATAGATTTATATGTTTCAGTACCGTTGTTTAATTTACATTCTTTGAATTTCTTCCCCCAATTCATCTCTTTGTGTCCTTGGTGGAATTCTCGAATTCCTAATCTTTGTCTTGCGATCATTCTGATCTGGAAGAATTCACAGTAACGTTGGTTTTCCCAATTTGCCCTTTTCCAAAAATTTTAAATTGATCTGCTATCTGCTATCTACTTTGCTTAGCTTGAGAGATAAATGAGAGATTAAATTTTTTTTGGTAGGTTAAATTATATATTTCTTAATTTTTTTTGTTCGGTAAGAATGCTTCAGGTTGGTAGGCCTTTGGTTTTATACCTTTTTTTGTTTTTCAATTTTCGTACTTTGATTGCTATTTTTGTTAACATGGAAAAGAATTTTTCTTGAAGGGAATGTTAATTCACTTCAAAGTACAATAAAAGGTCCACCCAAGCCTGAATTTGTCATGATTCTAGAGCTTCTCTTTGATTGACTGATTCTAGAGCTTCTTGGAGGGAGGGACAAAGGTTGTTCAATGGGACGATGTTTTCCAATTCTGCATTTGTTCCTCCCAGTTCCATTTTCTAGAAGTCAGCAAGGCTCAATAGTAAAATTGAGAATGTGGAAGCATCTAATTAAATCGTGTCATTTCTCATATTTGTTTACTTACAGGATTTCACTCTCAGGATCTGCCAGATCAAGCAACCGGTGGAGTGTGCATTGAATACATGACGTTTTTTTAATCTTGTAAACATACATTGTAATGGATCTAAGAATGCCAATTATTTGTGCCTGTTGAATCGTTAAATTTGGGTATGTGCGTCTAAGATATGGTGTTGCAGAAGAGATTAGATTATGGATTCAATGGCTATCAAGTGCCTGCCATGCCTCGAGCTTGTAGATCGGCTAGGGTAAATTTTTCTACCTTTCTTAGTTTACTTGTTTATCTTACTTTTTCTGTTTGCTTGAACGTTCTTCTGAACTTCTAATTCTTACTGGTGCAGGGGAGGGGTTCACTTAAAAGAAAAGTTGAGGAGACTCAGATGGGTGCATTTGAATTGCTGGCTACTGTAGCTGGAAAGTTGTTACAGGAGAGAGAAACTTCTCCTGCTCTTAGTAATGAATCAGCTCGAAGAACGCAGATTACTGTTGTTGAAGATAATGTTAAGCAAGAACAACGAGATGAAGAGAAATCTCTGAAGGTAGAACCTTGTGATCAAGTAAGCAGCCATGAGAGTGTCGTGGTCTCAGAGTTTGGCTTGCAAGGTCATGATCAGAACAATAATTTGCAGGAATTCGCACGTGCTCAGAATAATGTGGTGTCAGGTCCTGCTTCTCTAATAGTTAATTGTGATCTCTCTGAGAAGGTTGGTAGTGCTGAGGAAACAGCAACTGGTAAAAGTAGGAGTGGAAATACTTCCAGCAAAGTAAAGGGAGGCTCTACTGATAATGTCGAATATTATAAAGGTAAAGTAGAAGGTGGGATTGAGAAGGTTGGTAATCTGATAAATGGAACTGTGCCTGATACATGCAGTTCGGACGATCCACTGGAATCGGATACAAAACCTCCTGCACTTGTTAGCTCAGACAGTAGCATTGAGGTACCTTTGTTGAGAGAACATCTAACTTGTGGTTCTTTTCCTGGTTGTCGGGATGATGTAAAGTTAGTTAGTAGAGATGATGAAGAAAACTCTTCTGGGTGCACACAACCTAGCACCACACCCTTAAAGGCCTCTAGGCCACCACCACATATAGAAGATCGGAAGATAAGAAAGTTGTTGGCATCCAAATATTGGGAAGTTGCTCCAAAATTGGAGGGGGAACTTTCTAACACTGGTAAGCTGCTCTGTTCTTTTATAACATTGGGTCCTACACAGATTATTACTTGGCATCTTTAAGTTTTCGCAAGCAAGCTTTCATCGAATTCCATTTCGAGGATGCACACACATCTAACTTGTGCTTCTGACTGATTCTTCTAGATGGGGATATGAAGCCCGTTTTCCGCAATAGGAAAATCTTTTACACACGCCAAAGGTCTCTGAGGAATCCTTGTAAGAGGAGGAAGCTAGAGAAAAGCTCAGTATCAACATCTGACGGAGGGGTTAGTAGTGAAGGCATTTCCAGTACACCAAAGAAGGGGACCAATGGAAGCACTATTGGTTCAGGTTCAACAATACATGGAGGTCTATTCTTATGTCCTTAATATTGGGTTTTTTTCTTTCCCTGGATATCCAAAGATTTTGCTTAACCATTCTACCTTTTTTGTGCAGGAAGTGGGGCTTCATCATCTTCAGTTGCTGGTCAGGAATCCTCCTCTCAATCCAAAGATTCTCATGGTAGGAGATTCTTTAATTTTCTGATGTACTTGTGCTTCTTTGACTAGATTGACTTTGATATCTGAAGATTCTTACATGCACTTCCTTTCCTTACACAGTGAAGCTTAGTATCAAGTCCTTCAGGGTACCAGAACTCTTCATTGAGATTCCTGAAACTGCAACTGTTGGTTCACTCAAGGTATGTGATATTCCCTTCTTTCCGAAATATAATGCACATGGCTCATATCAAATAATGTGATAGACTTTAACAAGCCTAGGTTCTTGGACTAGAAAATAAATAATTTGTATGGATTTGTATGATTTCACTTGGGCATATCCCTTAAATTGTGCGGATCAGTTATCCTACTTATTTGATGTGAGCTTCTTCCCTAACCTTTTACCTCCTTGACCTCTCTGGTGTTTCTTCGTACTGTGATTAAGACTCTTTAAGTGACACAGGAATTGTATATTTGCAAGTAGTTGATGAGTTTGGTAACGGTTGTATCTAATTGTTTATTATGCTGGTGTTTAAAATTTTATGTAGAGGACAGTGATGGAGGCTGTCGCTGCTATACTTGGAGAAGGACTACATGTTGGTGTTCTTTATCAGGGGAAAAAGATCCGAGATGACAGCAAAACTTTACTGCAGACTGGAATCTGTGATGAGGATAAGCTGGATGGTTTGGGTTTTGCCCTGGAGCCCAGCCCTACAAATGCTCCATCTCTCTGCCCCAAAGATCCTCCATTTTTGGTTCCATGTGATACACCTCAGCCACTGGCCAGGTAATCAAAGTATTCTTTAAGTTACTAACTCTGAATATTCTTGTTTAGAGGCTACCTCGATTATCATTTAAATATAGTCTTCCATATGTCTTGAAGTAGTTCTCTGTTGTTTTGATGGATCACAAAAGCTAATTCTGAAACAACTCCACAAAAATGAGTTGTACTTATTTTCACAAACTTCACTTGATTTCGCATCCATAACTATTTTATGTTTTGATCATTTTGAGATTTTTGCCAATTTGAAATTGAGGCAGAAAAAATCACACTTGTAAATTATGATCTAGTTTTATAGTGTACTATATGTAAACATGGAGTTTCATATCTGACAGTAAATCATCAATGGTCCAGCTGCAGCAACATGATTTCATTTCCATCTATTTTACTAGGTACCCGACTAGTCCTGCTTTAGATCCAGGAATTTCTGATGCGTCCCCCGATCCTCCAATGATCAATATGGCTAACAGTGTAGAAAGTGATCACGATTCGGTTCCCTCTCCAACTGACATGTCAATTGACAAAAACACACCAGACTCCAGAGCCCTGGTCGCCGTTCCTGCAATGAGTGTAGAAGCATTGGCTGTGGTTCCATTGCACCGGAAATCAAGGCGATCAGAACTTGTTCAGCGTCGAATCAGGCGACCCTTCTCTGTCACAGAAGTAGAAGCACTTGTCCAAGCAGTGGAGAAGCTTGGAACTGGAAGGTGTGCATCTATTTATTTATTTTTTTCATACCAAGTCCAAGAGCAGTTCTAATATGCAGCATATGATGTTCTAATGCTTAAAATTTTCAGGTGGCGTGATGTCAAGTTACGTGCATTTGACAATGCAAAGCATCGAACATACGTGGACTTGAAGGTAACTTTTATCATTTCATGACCATTCTGTGACATTAGCCTCTTTTTAGCAGACAGAGAAGTACTAATGTTTTCCATTCGCTGCGAAAGTTCTATATTATGGTCTATAGGCTGTTTGTTAGATTCAGTCAAATATGGTAATCTGTTACGTATTGCAAATGATAAGTTGAACCTTCAAACTCCAAATTATTTCTTGTCTACATAGAACTCTTATTAGTTTTCTTCGTTTCAAAATAAGCCAGCCACCTAAGCATCTTAATCTACTTCTAAATCAGTCCTTATCTGTGTGCAAATACAGAGGCTAGTCTTTCTTTGGTAAATTAATAGATGGTGTTTGTTTAATGTATAAATTAAGAAACTTCCTGTGGGGGGCCGTGGAATCTCTATAATTACGGTCCGAACATGACATCACATTATATTTTAGTTGGGATTACTTTATACCCTTTTCTCCAAATGATAGATGACGCCACCTCTGAGAGTCACTGTCTACTTAATAGTCTTTTTTCAATTTTTTATTTCATTATCCATGACTTGGTATAGCTTGGGGTGAAAAAGCAGCCAGCCCATTTTTTTTCTTTTGATGACGATGATACCATTACTTATATAATAATATTACGTATATACCATTATTAATGGGAATATGAGTATTGATTTATTTATCTATGGTGATTATATGCAGGATAAATGGAAAACACTGGTGCACACGGCAAGAATATCTCCACAGCAAAGGAGGGGAGAGCCAGTTCCGCAGGAGCTTTTGGACAGGGTATTAGCGGCCCACGCTTATTGGTCTCAACAGCAAGCTAAGCAACAGGTCAAGCAACTAACTGAAACTTGCCTTCTTCTCAATACCTCTTAATTTGACCTAGAGAGAGTGAGGGAGAGTCGGCACCACTTGGGGAGGGGAGATTGTCTGATTAATTGTGACTATTGTTGTTAATGTAAAAAAAAAAAAAAGAAGAAAGTGATGACAGAGAAGGAAGAAAGTTACTGTGTAATATTCTCACACCCACCACCAACAAATGATTCTTAGCCATGGTTATACCTTTTTTCTCCTCTCATAGGGGTAGAGGTTGTTTGGCACTTGTAAATGAATGACGGAATAAAAAGCATGCTAACGTAATTCTCAAGAAACACACGATTGTTGTTATCATCTGTTCTCATTTGTATTCAATTCAATTATCATGAATTCAATTTTGATTCTTTTATCCAATTCTTTTCTTTCTTTCTTTTTTTTTTTGTGGAAAGAGATGCAACTGGTTAAGAAGTTCAGCATGGATATTTTTTTTTTGATCAATGGAAATATATTAAACAAGAATCCTCAGCATGGATATTTCTAGTGTTTGTTAATGGTTTTTAGATTGATTGATGACATAATTTGATGGCTTTTTTCACTTTCATGTAGAATTAGCCTGGTTGCGGGTCGAATCTAATATAAAAAAGTAATGTTAGACGAACATAATACGTGAATACACGACGTTGCTTCATATAATGATGTTTATGATCGGTAGCATTACATAATGATGTGGCATAATATTCCTTTTATGCGAGCATTAATATTGACGGACTATGAAAAAAAAAAAATTTGTAAAGACGACTTGTCGTAAGAAGTCAATTTTGTCAGGATAATTCGAGGCGGTAAGGCTGAAGTACGTAGTAGTTAGCATATGCTTTCTTCACTAAAATTTGGGTTTTGGTGGGTTGTTTTTCTTTTCGTTTATTAATGGGAAAGAGAGTTGTCTTAGGTAGGACGGAGTCTGTAGGACTACTTTGGAAAGCACGTGGAAGCACGAGGACAGTGTCAAAGACGAAACGTGACCGGACTTCCCTATAATATTAACTAACTAACTAACAGTTGTTGTTGTCTGATTGAACAGACTAGACTAGACTTAGATATTAGATAATAATGATTGCTGCTTTTTCGATATTAAAGGGTTTATGCTTGTGGGTCTCGTTTATTTAAGTTAAAAAAAAAAAAAGACAGTTATGTGCGCATTGGATCGGGTCCATGAAAATGCATAAATTGTTATTACTCAAACGTGAAGGAGTTTTTGGTTAGCTTAGTTCTCTTAAATGTAGAAGTTGAATTGTCTGGATGGCTGCTCTCTTCTTCCTCTACTTTGTTTTAATCGACATGGCTACAAAGTATAAGGGTGGGGTGTAACAAAAGTGCTATTAAGAATACCAGCGTCCAAAAATTTCTACCAAAGAGAATTCGCAGATCTGACTTGTAATTAGTACCAACAAATCAAACTTTCAACAATCAATGGAAAATACCCGATCACTCTTTGAACTCAAATAAAAAATGCAAGGTCAGTTTTATTTGAATAACTAACTACTTAGATATTAGTGGTCCTGACTTTGTATTTTAGGTTTCTTTCTCTTTCGACCCAATTAAAACCGATTCCGACACTGAAATCTGATCAGACAAATCGGAAAAAGGTCTAGTTCAATATATAGGTAACAACCCTTGACATCTACATCTCAACTACAGCTGCCATTGGAATTTTCTTCGCCAACACCCTTCCTCTCTTCTCTCTCTTCTTCTTATTTTTTTTTTTTTAAAAAAAAGAAAAAAAAAAAGACTATGTAATACTTTTCTTCTTCTTTTTATTTTTTTATTTTGCCCAACACCATATAGGATTTGTCAATGGGTATCCATTTACCCATCAACGAAGCCAAACTGATTTTTCTTAGGATTTTTTAATAGAAAGACCCATGATTTTTATATATTAGGTTGCAAGGTTTGTCATCTTCTCATGTGGACTATTGTCACAAGGACAATCAGGCCAAGTTGTTGGGGTCTAACAGACTATCCTCAACACCCCCCTTCAAGTGTGGCATTATTTTGAACCTAATAATCTATTAGATGCACATGGCCTTAATTTGGGTTATCACATACAACCTTCTTTAATACCATATTAAATTTGTAAGCATTAAACTCAAAATTAATTGGCAATGAGTGGCGAGACCCAAAATATCTTATACATTATATTGCAAGTCTATTTTCATCATATCTTTTCTAATCAAAAAGTCTTTTTCATCTTCCCATGTAAACTACTATCCTCAACAAACTGGAACTAGGTCATCTTATTTGGTTCCATCAAATTGAGTGGCGCAACAAGAACCAGAACCAACCTGACAACAGCCATACTTATAACACACCCAAACAATAGAGAGAGTGAGAATTTGAAGAATCTTCTGCAGATAAGTTTTATCAATTTCTTACTTATCTAGAAGACAAGAATACAAAAGAAAAAGAATCCGGAAAACCTTATCCTAAATCTTTTTCCTAGTCAAATTATAATCCAAATGTGGACTTTTACATTCCAACAAGGTCAAAAGTATCATCGGGAAGTTTTTGGCAAAATTTCCCAGCGAATTCTAAATAAATGCCTATTGCACGAGAACATACATATATACCAGACCCAAGCCCATCTTATCAAATTGTAGTTCTAATTTAACCAAACCCAGCCTATTGTAAGAAGGCCCAGGGCTTATGATCAACTGGCCTGCAGTTGAAGCCCAAGCATGTTCTGAGCTGAAGTGTGCAAGTACATTTAGAAAGAATACTGGGCCAGCCTTGTCTAATAATACTTTCTTTATAGGGTGGGACTTGGGTTTGGGTCAACCCCTACAAAACCAAATCCGACCTGAACTTTGGGCAAGCATGGATAGGGGATATTGACTTATTGAGAATTTGACCAAGTATGGATTGAATCTTGCGAACCCGAATTCAAATTTGAGAAAATTTACCACTTCTTTCACCTAAAATGGAGATATCCAACCCTAAATTGTTATAGTGATTATATTTTTTTCATGTTTTTTATTTAGAGGAGGGATACCAGAGTTAAAAAGCACATAAAAAAAACACATGTTCACGTAGACATGGAAAATTCTTTATTTTAGATTCAAGTAGTAGCATCTACCAATCTAGACTAAAAATAGTCCATCAAATCCGTCCAATTCTTTTAAATTTGTTGAAAGATAGCCAACTCGAAGAACCCAAACTACTCAAAGAATCCACTTGGGCTATGCTTAGGCAAACCCCGATGGATTCCATGAATTCTTTGGGATTCTAGGCAATGGGAGGTGTAGCTTGGGACTGGAAACCTCTAACCTGCCTAACCTACCCGAGTCACACCCCTAACAACTTCTGGATGGCTGCTCTCTTTCTTTTTTTTTATTTGCCAAAAGAAAATTAAGTTATGAGCGCAGTTCACGGTGTTTTAAATGAATCTTGGTATCATTTATCTAAGGCCTGGATCGGTGGATCCGATACAAAGTTAACACGGATTGCCGGATCTAGGCCCAAATTCTACACACGAAAAAAGTCAATCACAGGCTGTCTCAATAGTGTGATCGAGTCCGACCAAACGTGAATGAGTTGAGTCCATTGAGAGATTAATTTGAGCCTTGCAATAGTACCTTGAGCAAGGAGAACCTTGGGTGTTACCAGCTTTTTTTTAGAACAACTTTAGGATTTTAAACTTTCTTCGAACTTTTGTACTCTTAATCAATTGAATTTGATTTTCAAAAGCGTTATTTATTAATTTTTTCTTAAGATCAATAATTTGATGTTGATTGAAATGAAATTCGAGTCTAAGCTATCGATAACAACATACACCAATAAATGAATAATATATATTTTACTTATTTTAAAGAAAAATAACTTTTTCTTTCTTTCTTTTCTTTGGAAACACGACAATAAATGGGTAATATGTAATTTTCTTCAAAAATACTCTAATTCAATAGTACAACACCGTATATTGGTCTGAAAATCCAACTCTTTTAATAAAATTAATTAAACATAAAATTAAAACTACGTGGGTTACCAACTTACTTTTTCTTGTTTTTTTTTCTAGTCAAAACATGGACCAACTTGCTTAATTCCTAATTAACTAATATGTTTTGAATTAATTAACTAGTTAGTTCGTATATATAGTTGGTGGGAAACATGATATGTAAATTTTAGTCCAATAAGGTGGTGGATTTGCAACCCCCAACTCTCTCAGGACGAGTCCAAGATGATAATACCACCATAATCAAAATCTTTCATTAAACGTACCAAGTCATGTTGTGTCTCAGGAGAAAAAAAAAAAAAAAAACCATTTCTACATGGTCGTAATGTTTTCAAAACCTACTCTCAAAAGACTAAAACCATGAAATAATTCTTAGCTTCTTGATCAAGTAATTAATTAATAAATATTAACTAGGAAAATGATTTTTTTAATTATCTATTTATTGAATGATATGATATACATGATAACCTTCTTGTCCGAGGAGGATGGGCATGGACTACTACTTTGGATTCAAGCT
>MVGT01000437.1:1579157-1592079 GCA_002174775.1 Macleaya cordata | reverse complement strand
TTGGTGATTTGGGTCATACATATATTTTGGTGGCGAACAATAAGCAGCTTGAATTCTTTTGCTCGAATAATTAATTTAACCATGTAGGTACGATGATCTGATTGTGACATAACTGATCACGTTTGATCATGTTCAATGTATATATGCACAAATTAACCCTTGTAGTGAGTGAGTTAATGAGTGTAGTATATAGGACAATAAAACATTCAAAAAAGGCAAAAGTGAACAGAGAATTAAAGAAGAAAAATGGAGATAAAAAGTAAATTAATTATTAAGGGCCCACACAAGTATGCATATGTTGTTTTTTTAGAGAGATTGTGTGACTAAATTAAGAAAAGTTTGTTTGGGGTCTCTTTTGTTTTGTTACGACTTTATAACTTTTGTCTTGTGAGTATTAATCCCAATAACAAGTGATCCCCCTCATGGAATAGGGAACTCTTTTATTGATTAAAAGTGTACTTTTTTTTTATATAGGAAAAGAAAATGTATTAATAATTAGAAATATTTACATACCTAGAGTTCAGATGCAAAGCATCTTGATTTAAAGTATCAAATAAAAATGAAGGTGGTGATAGCATCCAGAGCATCTTCTCTTCTAACTTAGTACCTAGATATTTATAAGCAAACTTAGCCACATGATCAGCTACTCCATTAGTTGTTCCATTTACATAAGAGAACGGATCCGTATACAGTCTTATTTATACATCGTTATTTTTACATTAGTTGTGGGGCCCGGTGAGGAACCAATGGCTAATTTTTTGTGAGAATGATCTATAAGATGAGTAGAACATCATTACCAAAAATCACATCATTTTAAAATTTTTAACCTCATCAAAAATTAATAGGAAGTTGATTAAAAATTAATGGTTAACAATGAACGATGAGGAAAAAAAAAGTCAATTTTTAATGGGACTACCAATTTTAGAATGATTTGATTTTTGGTGAGGATTATGTACAAAGTGAAGAGAACATTATTAAAAAATATCAGCTCTTAAATCAACAGCATGTGAGCCTCACATACCACCGTACATATAAAATATACAAATAATATTGTACTCTGATCTAGACTCTTTACATAATTACATCCTTTAAACTTAAATTGCTTCAGAAGATATTTACATTCATATATAACATTACTACTTTTCCATTGAACTACACAAAAGTGGGAAGTTAAAAGTGTACCTTACAAAAGTAATTTCTTACCATTAAAATCTATATTCTGTTTAGAAAATGATTTAACAAGTCCCAATTTTCCTTTTTTCTTTTTTTTTGAGCACAACGTGAATAGCTGTTAGATGTTTATACAAATGTACAGACCTTTACCTAATGTGCATTCACATGAACACCCAATGACTATTTACCTTGGGCTCTCATAAATTTTTAATCCCGAGCTTGTGAAATTAAGACTCACTTTACTTTTCCAAATCTAATGGGCAACACGAACATCTTTGTTTTTCCAAATCTAATGGGCAATACGGACAACTTGGGTTCCAAATTCCAAGTCCACGTTTGTTGGGAACTCAAGTTGGGTTGATCTCATTAAGCATGCACATGTTTTACGCATTTGAAAAGATCATGTGTATTTTTAAAATCTATACTTTTAAATTTTTTTCTTATAACTCCATGTGGGTCTTTTTAGATTCCTATCATTTTCCGTTAGAACCATTTAGTGTATATTTAATAATAATACTAATAATAATAATAATAATAATAATAATAATAATAATAATAATAATAATAATAATATATTTTACTTATTTATTGTGAAAAGAGAGTAATTAGAAATTAATTTTAAAGTTATTTAATATTTGAAGTGGAAGTATCTAATTAGAGGCCGGATCTACTTACAGGCTTACATCTACATGTTACATGTAAAGCCTGTTGTGGAGCTCACATACGGTTGATCTAAGGGCTGATTTTTTGTGAGAACGTTCTCCTTATCATGTAAATCATTTTCACCGAAAATCACCTCATTCTAAAACTTCGAACCCCATAAAAAATTGACTATCTTAATCATCGTTCAGTTTTAACCATTAATTATTAATCAACTTTGGATCAATTTTTTACGGGGTTACAACTTTTAGAATAAGGTGATTTTTTGTAAAGATAATCTACATGGTGAGGAGAACATTCTCATAAAAAAATTAACCTTAGATCAACCGTACGTGGGCCCCACAATAGATTGTACATGTAACCTGAACAATAAGCATGTAAGCGAATCCTGCCTCATCTAATTAATGTAAGTGAAACTATTTAATGTCTTGTGTTTATTAAATACCAAGTATATATTTCATTGAATAGAATTTACAACATTTGTTATCAGTTTTGCTATAAAAAGAGTCAATAAAAAAAGGTAATTTTAGAAGTTTGCCAAACAAGACATCACCACCACTTTAAAATATTTGTATTATATAATAATATAGATATAGATAAAAATAAAATAAAATTTATGATTTATATGATAAGTTTTTTCATTTAATTTGAATAGTAATTATAAAAATGGTGAGGTTTTCTTCAAAAAGATTACTTTATTTGAAATATTTAAATTTGAGAGGGGATCCCAATACATTGGTTAGGAGTACATAGAGTATACATTAGCCTGTGGGGCCCACCTAGAGATTAATCTAAATTATTTTCCCCCATGACAAGAGTCAAACTGGAGATTTTGGAATACGGATCGAACCTGCACTCGGTAGAAGGCGCGAAGCAATACTCGCCGCCACATTTTCTTGAAATTTGAATTTCAAGCCCTTCCGGGTCAGGTTCATCTTCAACTATTTCCTCCGAATCGGAATTCGAGGAACTCGTTTTGAGTTAGGATATTCTCTCCATCATGTTGATCATCTTTACAAAAAATTAATCCATTTTAAAACTTGTAACCATATCATCCAATGATTAAAAATCAACCGTAATTGAGTTATTCAAACACTAATAATTAAATTAATTGGTAGTGTACTCTTTGATAAATGGCAAAGAGCATTTAACTCCTCTCCTTTCAAAAGTGAAGAGTATAGGAATTAACCCAAAACAATTAAATAAAAGAGCTTGTCCCATAATTTTTTCTAACTATACCATTGCCTACCTACCCCTTCCAAATGGTAAACCTATTAGAACTCAAATAACTCTAAAATCCAACTCGACCATGAGATATAAATGTCGTGGCCAAATTTGTAGTACATCTCAAAAAGCCCGCAGGCCAAAGCTTTGATCCCTTTGATCGAGCCCAGAGGCCCAGTGGCCCGTTGACTGAAAGGATTGTACATTTTACCAGGCCCGGAAGCCCATTAGCCCAAGATCAATCTCTATAGCCCACACGCTAAGGGCAGCTAAGGATTGACTAATTCAAACTGGGAGTTTAGTCCACGCAGGACTCCCCAACCGTCATCATATCTTCCTGAAGATTTTGACTAATTCAAGTAAGGAGCTCAGTCTTCACGAGATCCCTGAACCGCCAGAATATCTTCCTGAGATAGGGAAATTATCCCGAAGATCAGGGCAACTAAATTGAATTCCCTACCTATAAGAAGAGCGGGGGGGAAAGATGGGAGGAGGACATCTACGGACTCTCTAAAGAAAAACTCTCTGCAACTCGAAGAGCACTCACGAACTGTCGCACAGCCAATCTCCTCTGGAGGGATTACATCATCAAGTAAGAGACTCAAAGACTAAGGTCTCATCTCCTACCACCCTCAGCCACGATCTACCAGAATAGGTGATACAGTTCCGTTCTTTTCCTTTAATTTTCTAATTAACTTATTTTTCCAAACAAACTGACTTGACCGTCGGAGACCCTTAGGCCGGCACCACCCCGGCGCCAAGGAATCTTCACGGTCATTCTATTTTTCTTCCTGTGCAGATTGTCGGTGCCCTGATCTAAAATCATTTGTGGAATTTACGGTCTACAATAAATCCCTCCAGTATCTACTGCATACCAAACATGGCTAAACCTTTGAACGATATTTCCATTTTCTTGAGTACATACAGTTCGTTTGCATTGCTTAATTTTTTCAAACCACACATTCTTTTTCGAAATTAGATAAGTTCTAAATTTTACTTTTTTACTTAAATTTTGCTTTTTACTTTTTTACTTAAAAATAAAATTGGAGTTAATAGAAAGAAAAAAAAAAAAGATAATTATATATGTAAATAAGATAAAAGATCATATTATCTAAATTTTAGTATAATAATCCACACAATTAAACCCCACCTAAATTTATCATATTAGATTAGGTAAAAAGAGAATATAATCTTACACAACTATATATCCAACAAAAATTGAGACACGCATGACCCTCTCTCTGTTCATGTGATATCCCCTTAACCATTAGATCATTACTCTGTTTTAGGTTTTCATCCTTGTCTTCTTTATTAGCTCTCATCTAGGCCGCATGAAGAATGAAATACAAGATAGAGTTTTAGATAAAAAAAAACAAAAGCTGATGAATTGAGGACCAAGCTTCTTCTTTCTTCTTCTTTTTTTCTCTCAATTAAAGTGGGACCCAAATTGAACAGTCAGTCACAATCTCTTGCATATGTTCAATGTATCTCTAATATAATAACACATTAATTCATAAATATGATTTTAGTTTCTACTTCCAAAGATAAGATTTTTTAATTATAATAGATAATTATTCAAAGTTCAGTTAATTTTTTACTTAGATGTGGGGTCTATTCCACTATTTTGACCCTCTCTTTTTTTTCTGTATTTTTTAATCTGTAGGGAGAGATGGTAACCCACTCACAATGTATTAATTATTGACAACATAATTAACAATTATATGTACCACGTTATTTCATGGTCAAGAATTTCAATTGCAACGGTTATAAACCGTTGGATGTTTTTTTTTCTTTGCACAAATCGCAAAATTTTTAACAATAAACAATTATATTAATCTGTTTTTTATTATATATTTGCATTGGAATAAAAAAAAAGAAACAAAAGGACATTAATTAAAGTAATTAAGACTTTTGTCATATATTTATTCTTAATTTTCTATTTTAGCGCTGTTGAGGAGATTATTCCCAGATTTGATTTTTTTTTTTAATCTTTTTTTTGGGTTGTTTCTGAGTCTCTATTTTTTGTGTCTCCTCTTATTATATACTCTTAATTGCGTAGCTGTTGGATGTTCACGTGCGCATACAAAGTTTTTTTTTTTTTTTTTTTTTTTTCACTTTTTTCAAATTCTCCATGTAAATAATAAACTATGAAGTTCATTTTAAAATTTTTTTTTTATAGGAGTTGTTATTTTCGTTCATGACAAGGTTGAAACTTGGTGAGCAAGATATCGTAAATTGGTAAAAATAAGAGTTGTTGATTAAAAAAATTTGGTAAAATAAAAAGGGATTTTGTTAACATGTGCCCTAAGGGCACATGATAAACTTTAAGGTTTTGTATTTTATTTTGTTCCTTAAATTTGTTCAAATAAGTTGATTTTTTTTATATGTATTGTATTTATACTATTTGGATCATATCTAAAACAATCAGCTTAATCGGAGATCTGTAACACCTTCTACTACTACGATCACTTAATCTAAGTTTTAATAGTGTGAATGAATGGCTGACATTTAAAGTGATTTGTTTGGAGGGTTAGATATCTCTAATTAAGCTAATTTTTTGTGGACATCTTAAAAATAATAGTAACATTATATCTACAAAAAATCAAATGATTTGAAGATTTCTAACTTGCAAATCTACTCCTTACAAACGGTAGTGCTAGGGCTACCGAAATCCCTACAGAATTTGCTACAGCAGGCACATTTCACGGTGAGATTCATAACACTTTAGAATGGGATGCGAATTACGAAAAGATGCATATCACTTTGACCGTTGGATACTTGAGTTGTAGCAAATTCCTACAGAATTTGCTAACTCGAGCATTACCGCCTTACAAAATAACCTTATCAAGACCCAAAAAAAAGTTAGCAGCCTATGTATTAGTCAAACTCCTTTTTGTGCCAGCAGTCAACGAGCGAAACAAAAACACGTACACACGAGACAGAGAGTGTAGAGAGTGGGAGTGATGAGAACTTTGAGGCTTGGGAGACACGCAAACAGGCTAATGTCACCCACCGGCGGCTGTCAGTACAAAACTTGAATCGTAGTGGAAAAAAAAAAAAAAAAAGTCACTGGCGATTATTTGGATTCTCCGGTTCAGGTATCAACCTATCCAGGTCCCGAACTTGTAACATGAAAATTATTCCTATTTGAGTCGGTTCTAGTTCTAAAAGTAGTCCAATCTTGTATTAAATTTAACAATCAGTCCATCACTTGCCATGTTGACATTGTAGTAGCATCGGTCTTGTAGTCGCTGGGGACCAATATCCCCAAACGCCTGTAGCGCCCACTTCTTGGTTACAAACGCTTGTATTTCGCATTTATTAGAATCATGTAAAGCGGTGACGTTCTTGTTCTAGAATTTTATATTTTCATTGCTTTGACGCTCTTATTTTTAACTTAAACTTTTTTTAATTGATTGTTTCAGTGCTTCTACTATTCCACTCTAATTTCCACTCCTTATCCTCACTTTGATTATTTATATTCGTCATGGATGTCTGAAGTATATTTTGTTTAGGAACCAGTTACAATTTGAAACCAAATATATTATTTTGGTATCAGAGCAAGCACTTTTTGCTATACAGTAGGTTCCAATTTAGTGTTTAGAAATCAAAATTGACCTGAAGTGGAATCTGCATCTCATTCGAGAGCCACCTGTTTAAAGATCCAACAATAAGGTCCAAAACCAGTAAGCTGTTGTTTCTTTATCCGATTAAGATGGCTAGTGTCCACAGACTGGACTACTGTAGAAGTCCGATTTCAAAAGCGTGGTGGGATATTACTTTCTAGGTTAAGCGTACAGGCTTTCAATTTTTCATCAACCATTACTCTTTGAAGTGTATTAATTGAGTACTTAACACTACCAATAGCTATAGTCACTTTTTGTAACTGCTACAAAACCAGCACCATATATGATTCTAAAGAATTTAGCTCGAAAAAGGCGAACAATCAAAAGAAACAACACAAAATAACCTCTTCAAAGGTGGTATTAAAAAAATATATATTTGATAAATTCTTTCATGGTTTGTTTGGATGGGGGATTCTAAGGTATGGATTCAGTGGGGATCGGGAATTCATGTTTTCCTGGTCTGTTTGGCTGCCAAGAATCCCAGAAAACATGTTTCCTAGAGAAACATATTTTCCAGTAAATCTCTATCTTGGAGTCTCATCTCTCCCCTTAGAATTTGCTGAAATTATAAACTAAGAATTCACTATGTATTCACCCAACTCAATGCAGATTACATCCCACAAAATTAAAATAACAAAATAGAGATTTTCTTTGGATTTTAAATAGTAACCAAGCAAACCAAATGATTCAAGCTTTCAAGGATTCATGAATCCATGGATTCTTTAATGGTTGCCAAACAAACCAAAGGATTTATGTTTCTAGAGATTCGTGTTTCTACGGACTCATCTACATCCAAATACACTATCAAATGATACTGTCCTACATTTTTGTTTTTTTTTTTTTGTTGAAAAGAGTCAAAAGACATGCCATTTTATTATCTCGTATTTGAAACTTTAGGAAGGCATACAGTGGGAGATCATGATTATGGATGATATATGTCGAAGATAAATCATAAATGTGATTGATTTTTATTTTGATAAAATGTTATTGATTGATGACTTGGTCAAATTTCCCGTCTATTCATTTAATCCCCCCAACGTTATCAAAGGTTGATTTAACTGTTGTGGACCATCCAACACGTACGTCTCAATGAAAAAGGGGATAGAACTATTTCATGTCCATCCCATGCATGTAGTAGTCCCACACAGGGCGGAGCCAGTAAATCAAAATTGATAATTTTATCTGTGGCTGTAATATAATTAAAAAAATAAAAATACATATTGTATGGAAAAGATTCTATTGAAAATTTGTATTTTTTTTTTAAATAAAGTTAGGGTGAGCTCACTAGCAACTCCGCCCCTGGTCTCTGAGTCTTATTGGTTTCCTGTCGATCCATGTCTGAGTCTTATTGGTTTCCTGTCGATCCATGGCTGAATGAACCCTAAGATCTAAGATGACTTTGTCGAGTCCAAGTCAGTGTGGATCAAATTATTGAAGTTTAGGATACTTCTTGTGCTATCAAAAAGTAAGGTAGGAGTTAGTTAATTTGCATATAAATGGAATGCAAATAATAGTGCCACCAACAGGCGCGCGTCATATATGAACGCCATAAAAAAACTAAAATTTTTATAAACATTAAAGAATCAATTATAAATATTCAAATATTATTAAAGTTTAGACTTCAAGAATTAATCTTGATTAATTTTGAAGACAACATTCGTAAGCACGTACGCAAATACACATCACTCAAAATAATGTAAGAGATGTTGAGACTTGAGACCGTTCTTTCAAGCTCCCCACTGGGCGTAACATGGAGGAGGATCTTATACACAATCTTTGAAGTTTAATTTTTTATTTTTTTATTTATTTTTGGCTTGTTCAAACTTGAAAGTAGGGATGTCAACCATAATTACATCCCAATCCGTATCCGAACAGATATTGTATTCGACAATTCGAATTCGTATTCGAAAAATTTATCGAATATCTGATAATATCTGATTCCGATAAGTCAATCTAATTCAGATATTATCTGAAATTTGATAATATGGAACTTAATTGTTACTATATATGGACATTTTATTTATTTTATTTATACTAATACCTATTATATATATTATACAATTATTATGTATCATATATAATTTTTTTTATATATATATGATTTTGTATCGAATCGGATATTAACGGAACGAATTCTTTAATATTCGAATCCGTATCTGAAAATCTTTATTATCTAAAAAAAAAATTCAAATCCAATATTTAAAATTTCGGATAATATTCGAAAATTCGAATACGAATTCAAATCGGATTTGAATTTTCGACTATCCATTCACATCCCAACTTCAAAGTTGGTACATACATATTCTTTTGATAAACTAGCCATATTCTTTTGATAAACTAGCCGACATAACACAACTAAACACAACGCAAGAGAATCTTACAAAAAAGATTTTATAATTAAATCACAAAAGATGATGATTGATCCATGCAGAGATAGAAGGGCTATCCAACGGGGTTGGTTGTAGAACTTTTTAGGGTTTCTTGAAATTGTGGGTCCCACGGTTGGCCTTCTTCCTTCAGATGTATCTGGGCTATGGTTCAGTCCATCTCCAGCGGACGGTTTATTCTCGTCCTCTCGAGTGAACTCACACACATCAGTCCTATTTAGAACATTCTCAAGAAGGTATTTTAAAATCGGCGAGGAGGTAATGCCGAGTTATTGAAAACATCGTGGACCACGGTATTACTTTATGCTTTATTGGCTAAGGATTACCGGTGATAGGCAGTAGCCGGTGGAGATGCAATCGAGCTGAGAAAAATCAGATAGCCCCCACTGCTCATTCGGTGAAGTTTCCTTATACTGTAAAAAGGTTTAGAGAGAGAGAGAAAGAGGCTTTTTTGCTCCTTTAAAAGAGGAGCTGAGCACCTCATAACCAGCTTCAGTATTCTCAGTGTGTTTTTGCTAGGTTTCTCTTTTTCTCTCTTGAGGTACGTTTTCTCTGTCTCTGTTCCATCCCCAACCGTACTCTTACTCATTTATGTCGAAAACTTATCATCTTCTACAGAACTTCGATCTATCCCTTGACGTTGAAATTTTGAGCTCCCCCATTTTTTATCGAACTTCGTGTCGATTTGGGTGTGTTATATTGAATCGCACTGTAGAAAATAATTAGTGATATGTTTGGATTTTAGTTACCTTTTTCTTGATTTATTGGCTCTCAATCGATGTTACACATCTACATCTGATCTAGTTTGAATCCATGAATAGTTCGTACTTGTTGTTTAGGTTTCATTGATTGTTTTGATGTATTTTAGCGGTTTCCTAAGTTTCAGAAGATTTTGTGAGCTTCTTGTTCTGTAGAAACTGTAAAAATCCAGTTTTTAACAGAGAAAGTCTGTTATTTGTTTATCTGAATTGAGATCCATCAAGATTTTAGATTTTCGAGAAATAAATGGTTATGGATCCACGTCTCAGAGGTTTTATTGATTCCATTAATGGACTTAAATTCAACTCTGAGTCTGTCTCTGATCAGAACCTTAGGGACTTATTGAATCTTAGAGAGATCTCTCTTGATCAGAATTTCATGGATTTTCCTCATCTTCCCCCTGATCCAAACCCTAATAGTATTGCTTCATCTTCGAGTGTGAGCCTTGAAGAAGATTCTACTGAAGACTGTGATTTCTCTGATGTGGTTCTCAAGTACATAAGCCAGATGCTTATGGAAGAAGACATGGAGGAGAAAAATTGCATGTATCAGGAGTCTTCAGCCCTTCAAGCCGCAGAGAAACCCTTCTATGAAATCCTCGGCGAGAAGTATCCCCCTTCTCCAGATTGCCACTCTCTTTATGTAGATCACAACGCCGAGAGCCAAGTTGATAACTTTAATGGAGGTTTCAGTAACTACAACAGTAGTAACAGTACTACAAGTAGTAGTAGCAATGCAGTAGATACAAGCTGGATTGGTGATCTTGGTGAGTACAAGTCGTCCTCTCACATCCAAAGTTTTCCTAGTGACTATACTTTCCAGGCCACTCCTCAATCGTCTTTCAGCTCTTCCCACACTTTCAATTCTGTTGTAGAAGGGTTAGTGGAGTCTCCTGTAAGTAAAGTTCAGGTTCCTGATTTATTTTGCGAGAACGAACCAGTTTGGCATTTCAATAGAGGTGTTGAGGAAGCTAATAAGTTTCTTCCAAATGGTAATAACCTGATCCTCTCTCTAGAGAGCAATGGATTCTTAAATCAAGAACCCAAGAAAGAGGGAAATGGCGTTGTGGTCAAGATGGAGAAGAAGGATGAGAGAGAGCACTCACCAAATGGGTCGAGGGGAAAGAAAAATCTGCACCGGGAAGAAATAGATTTAGAAGAAGGGAGGAGTAACAAGCAGTCGGCAGTTTTCTCTGAAGAGACGGTGCGGTCGGCAATGTTTGATATGGTATTGCTATGTAATGGAGAAAAAGGGGAGAAAGAGAATTCCACTCTCCGTGAATCCTTGAAGACTGAAGCAAGCAAGAATTTGCAGCAGAATGGGCAGTCAAGAGGACCTAATGGCGGAAAGTCTCGTGGTAAGAAACAGAGTGGTAAAAGGGATGTGGTGGATTTGAGGACCCTTCTCATTCACTGTGCACAAGCTGTTGCTGCTGATGACCGCAGGAGTGCTAATGAACTACTGAAGCAGCTCAGACAGCATTCTTCCCCTTTTGGGGATGGATCTGAAAGGTTAGCCCATTGCTTTGCAGATGGCCTAGAAGCACGTTTGGCTGGAACTGGGAGCCAGATTTACGCTGCCCTCATGACCAAGAGAACATCAACTGCTGATATCTTGAAAGCGTACAAACTCTTTATGGCTGCGTGCCCGTTCAAGAAGTTATCGAATTTCTTTTCAAACCAAACAATTATGAATCTGGCTGAAAATGCTACGACTCTCCACATAGTAGATTTGGGGATCCTCTATGGTTTCCAATGGCCTTGCCTTATCCAGCGCCTCTCAAAAAGAAATGGCGGCCCCCCTAAACTTCGTATTACAGGGATAGATTTTCCCCAACCTGGTTTCCGGCCAGCTGAAAGAGTTGAGGAAACGGGGCGTCGGTTAGCAAATTATGCTGAGAGTTTCAAAGTCCCGTTTGAGTACAACGTCATCGCTCAGAAATGGGAAACCATTAAAATGGAGGATCTCAAGATCAACAGAGATGAAGTTCTTGTCGTGAACTGTTTGTATCGGTGTAGGAACCTGCTTGATGAGACCGTGGTGTTGGACAGTCCTAGAAATGCTGTGCTGCATCTGATAAAGAAGATGAATCCAGCTGTTTTCATCCATGGGATTGTGAACGGAGCCTACAGTGCCCCATTCTTTGTTACACGGTTTCGGGAGGCTCTCTTCCACTATTCTTCTTTGTTTGATATGCTTGAAACAAATGTCCCCCGTGAGAATTCGGAGAGGATACTTATCGAGAGAGATCTCCTTGGGCGGGAGGCTCTGAATGTCATAGCATGTGAGGGTTCAGAGAGGGTTGAGAGGCCAGAGACTTACAAGCAATGGCAGGTAAGGAATCTGAGGGCTGGGTTCATGCAACTCCCACTGAACCAGGAGATCATGAAGAAGGCAAAAGACCGAGTGAAATCAAGCTACCACAAGGATTTTGTTATAGACGAAGATAGCCAGTGGATGCTGCAAGGATGGAAGGGGCGAATCATCTATGCGCTCTCTTCTTGGAAACCCGTGTAAGAAGAATCTTGAAAGGCACTTTGTTTTGTATGTAAGAGTAGGAGATTAGGGGGTGGGGGGGTTTGTCTTCTTACTTTTTGTTTTGTAGCTTTTAGCCCAGATGGTCTCAGGAGAGCCAGATTAAGAGGTAATACTTCCTTTGGTATTTAAGTTTGAAAGATCTTCTGCTTTTCATCTTAAAACTCTCTGTTTTTATTTTTATTTTTTTAGCTCTTGGTGATCTGTATACTTCATTCAAGTCTATGAACTTGATTGTTTCAATTGGGAAATACTGATTTGCTTATTCAATGAAAACATCCCTGTGTGAATGTAGGTGAACTGGATAGCTAATTCTGTGGGATGCACCCATAACAGAGGTCCTGTTACTATTGGGACCGTGATAGAAGACTATACAGAAGAAATATACACATCATATATTGTAGTCCACCACATCTTTTGTACATCAACCTATAGATGGTTTAATATCCTGAGAGAGATATCTTACTTTTTTTTTTTTTATTTATGAATCGTTGAGCTACTGTAATGGATGCCTAAGAGATGTAACATATATCTTCATGTTCCAGTATAAACGCAGGA